>PVIC010004527.1:14027-62238 GCA_004025085.1 Thryonomys swinderianus
AGGCTTGCCTGGGCTACATAGTGAGCTCAGGGCCAGCCTGAGCTACAAAGTGAGACTGTGTCAGAAGGAAGGAAGGAAGAGAAGGAGGGAGGGAGGGAGGAAGGGAGGGAAGGAAGAAAAGAAAGAAGCATCCTCGCCAGGCGTGGTGGCTCACGCCTGTAATCCCAGCACTCGGGAGGCAGAGACAGGAGGATTGCTGAGTTTGAGGCTTGCCTGGACTACATAGTGAGCTCAGAGCCAGCCTGAACTACAAAGCAAGACCCTGTCTCAAAAAATAGGAAAAAAAAAAAAAAAAAAAGAAAGAAAGAAAAGAAAGAAGCATCCTCAAAGTACTCCATGGGATAATTTGGTGTGTTACTGACACTCCAAGATATGACTCATCAATTCAACTGTAGTGCTGAGCTAAGAGAAAGAAATGAGGGTGATTCTGTAGAAAGTGTGTTGCAGAGTCATCCAGTGAGTGTGATGGACAGGTCAGAGATGCAGCAAAAGCAAACAAAACACAGGACCTGTGTTTCCGTGAAAGACACAGTAAAGGGCTGGCACGTGTTCAACAACAACAAATGGAAAAGGGTCCAATCACCAGGGCTGGATCAACCATACTAGCAACTGTAGCCACTGCAATTCAGAGAGCAGAACATCATCAAGCAGGTCAGTGTCAGGGTTAGGTGTACACTTGAGAACAATAACCCTGGCACTTCAGAGGTATATATACCAAATGAGCCTTTGGCCATCTCTATACCTGATGAGTATCATTCTGAAGACAAGTAGGAGCTAAGGGTAAATGAACACTGACATGTGGAGTAAATGTATAAAGACAACTATAAATGAGAGTAAATAGCTGCCATTTCTGCTTAAGGGGACCCCACAGAGAGACACCTAGACATTTGGTGGAAAACAGCCTTAATGCCTTAATTGAAGGGAAGAGCCTCTGTTCTACTGAGTTTGTTTAACCTCTTTTACACATATTTCAGCAAAATAAATTCCTCTTGGTGATAGAAAATTGGCTGGAAGAAGCATCTCCTCCAACCTTGAAGTGACCTCAATAATTGTCCCAGTAGGTAGTGGTTGTCATCCATCCTATTAATGGGACAAATCTCCTTTAGAAGCAATGTGTTCACATGATGCATTTCCCAAATGAGACTGATCTTTCTGCTCCTACAAACTACTGTATAAGCTGGGTTCAGTGCAGACTTTGGTTCAAGGTCCAGCCCTACAACCTATTAACTAGCATGACCTATGTCAAGATGCTTAATCTCCTTAAACTTCAATTTCTTTGTCTGTAACCCAGGGTCATTTGTTGTTTTAGGCTAACCTATAAAACACCCCCATTGTACCACTTTTGATCTGTTCTCTGAGTCCTGGTGAGGCTAAGGTGGCTGGTACGTAAGTGCTCAGCTATGTATGACACATGGTAATGGCCAGTAAGTATCTGTAATTATTATCACCATCATCATCATCATCATCATCATCATCATCATCATACTGTTTCAAGCTCCAATTAGGGATCAGTGTCTTCATTATTTAAATAGCATTCAGCTGTAGTTGACCTGCTTTCTCATATGGTGATACTTCCAAACCTTAGCACAGAACACTGTTCTATACACACTCTTATCTCTTCTCTCAGCTGATAAGAATCCCAGGCTACTCAGTGCAGAGAATTGAAATTAACCATCCATACAGCATTAGTTGTATGAACTTATTTATCTTGACCAGACCTAACACAATTCATTTCCCAAGAAAAATGACATGTATTTCTCATGACGAAATAGGATACTACAAAAATAAGTTATATTTCTGAGGACTGTTAAGTTGTAGTTTACATTTACAGTGACAGGCCAGATCCTAAATCCAGACCACTTCCTAATTTTGTTAATAAAGCTTTATTGGCACACAGTCACATAATCTGCACCTCCTATTCACTACCATGGCCTTCCATAGCCCACAATAATGCACAATACAATAGCTGCGTAACTGTGCCAGAAAACACCTAGCTCATAAAAGCAAAAGTATTATGTGATTCTTTACAGAATGATTTTAGGGATCCAAGTCTAGCCAAGTGCCTTCAATGAGCATTGTTTAACACTAACAATAATATTTATATTATCTGCTAGAACTAAAGATATAACATGGACCTGAATTCCAACTGTTGAGTGAGGCATGAAAAAAGCAATCCCACAGGAACTCCAACATCCTTCAAAGCTTATTACTCTTCTCAGACAGAATCATTTGTTTGTATCTTAATTGATATATATCACTGTGATGTCATGAAACATGATAGTGATGGCTAAATCTAGACTTGTTAAGAAATAGTAAAATATTTCATAAATGTCACTAGGGTTAGTTCAGATACCTTTTATTTTTAACAGTGATGATTTTTAGTATAAAAGGTGCACTTAAAGATTTTGAATACTGGCATTATATAAAGTTATCTAGAAAGTTCTCATCGCTTCTCGGCCTTTTGGCTAAGATCAAGTGTAGAAAGTTCTTAAGCATCATGACTATTATAAAAACTGGAGATAAGACAAGAGAGATATGAAAAGGAAAATGGCTTAATTCTTATGTCTACCCAAGTTCCTGGCACTGTAGTAAATGCTGAATAAATAATGCAGTGAGGACAATAAGTTTTAAAAGCAAGGGGCACAAGGAGGGCATAGGGAATAGTTCGATACACCAGAATACACAGGGAGCTTTAGTCTGTCCTAGCACTCCTTGCTTATCTGAAAAAACTTACTCTTAAGAAAACTCTAATCAACTGAAAAAAGATGTCTACAGCCAAAGGAAACAGAGCAATATCAATGAAAATAAAATCAAAGCATGTACTGCAAAAGAACTGTGAAGCTTCCCTCAGGTCCAGGGCTTTACATCACATCGCAGCAAATAAAGAATAAATGACAAAGAGAAGGTGGAGAAGACTAAGTAAACTAGTAAGAATTCTGTGATTACCTTTGGAGCACAACCAAGGTAACAACCACTTCTACTTCTCTCTTGTCATGCTAATAGTTGGTAGACAATGGGAAACTCATTTCCTGTCTTCTCTTGCTTGCCAGGAATCTCAAGGCTCATTCATTGGCCCAAGTTTTAATGATTGTGAAAACCATTATGAGAGTCACCCTTCCTTTCTGATGGCACCTGACAAGCCCACATTTATCCCCCTTCCCTGTTTCAAATAGATCCTTATTTCTATCTCACGATATTGTACATAATCTGAAAAACCTCTCAGTAGTTTAAGATCTGGTAATAATCAAATATACATTAACCACATGCACAAGACACTGAGACGTATCTGCTTATTTCATTAATATCTATTTTCAACCATCAGCACAGCATAGGCAATTGTCTACTTTACAGTGAATTTGCAACTGAGAATTAGAGACCATGATCTGTTTGCTCCCAGCCACAGAACTAGTAAGCAGCAGAGCTGGAGTTTAAGTTCATTTGGTTCCCAAACCTGAGTTGCTTCCACTATACTAGGAGTTGTGCTTTGGTCCTCTGAGGTTAGCATACAAGGGTCCTTAACAATTCTGGCCCATTGTTTTTGTAGATAAAGGTTGCTTGGCACACACCTATGCTTACCCATTCATACTTTAACTATGGTTGTTGCATACAACAATGGCAGAGGCGAATGGTTACAATAGAGATCTCATCACCCAAAAATTCAAAAACATTCCTCTCTGGATCTTTACAGAAAAGTTCACTGACTTCTGCACTATAAGTATTACACTGCTTCAAGTTAGTATTAATGTTGAATAATAGTTAACAGTATATAACCTATTTTAGAAATATTTTTAAAGAATTTTAACAAAAGATTTGGTACCCCAAGAATAAATTACCAAAGTAGAAAAAAATTGCTTATGAGGACAGCAATCTTTCCTGATGTTTCAAGCTAAACCTCACACCATATGATTTTTTAATGCCTTAAAATGGAAAAATGTATGGGAAGGAGGAAAAATTTACTTGCATACTTCTTAAAACTCTCCTAAAAACTCATAATGAAGATCAAGATTTAGAGTACTAATTCCAGCTAAAATCTGCCTCTCTGTTTTTCTTTTAGTTTTCATACTGGGTAGAAAAACAAAGCAACATGATCCCCTGTTAGGCAAACCAAAAGCAATCTCTCCTGTTGAGCAAAGGGAGATGCAGATATGCTGGCAAAAACATTGCTCTTCAAACTGAGTAGGGAAAGAAAGAAAGATCCATCTGTAATTTACACATTGGCCTTCAGGGCAATTTATCCCTCAAAATTTTAAATTTATTTATAATTTATAGCCCACCCACTTCCACAGAAGGACTGAAGAGAGCAAACACTGCAGTATGTATCCAAGAATATTATATATGTGATTAGTAGTTTCAGTTTCTGAAAGTAATTTAGTAGAAAGTGAAAATAAATAACTCTGTTAAAGATATTTCTCTGCAGATGTTTAAAAGGAAGAGAAAACCTTTCTTCTCACCTCTTTTAAAAATATTGTTCTATATGATCTTCTAAGTAAAAAGAAACCTCATTTGTTCAAATTATACTAGAAACAGAAAGTTGAGAAAAGAATTACAAACTCATGATCAGACATGAAGCCCTGGAAACCTTCAGAATTGTGTATTTTAAAATAAACTTCCTATCAATTAATTTCTAGGATGAAACAAAACCCTCTAACTATATTGTAAGAGCTGCCTAATGTCAGGAGTGTGTGGCCTGTGTCATGTGCCATCTCCAACTTTTATAATTCCAGAATTGGAATCCAGTTTCCAGTTTGCTAAAGATCCAAACTCAAATTATAGAACTTTTTGGAGGAAAAAAATATATACATTTATGGAGCTCTGTTCATGGAGCTATTGAATTATTCTAGGCCCTATTCACAATGAGTACTTCACAGTAAATTAAGTAATACACCAGAAAGAAACAGGCAAAAGCATGGCAAACAACATACTACTGATTATATATATTGCAAAATTAACCAGATTACTAGGCTGAAAGCAAAAAGAGCCCCCAGGTCCTCCCTCTCAGATGAATGCTTATGCCCAGCAGGCAGTGTGGAGTCTGGCATCTCTCCAGAATCACAGTTTAAAGAAAAATATCCTGCAAAACCCCATTTGGTTGGTACTTAACAGAGGCTTTGGGTTAGAGCTTTCCAATCAGGCCCAAAATAATTTGACCTACAACCCAATGGCTTGAATACAATCGCCATGAACTCTGGGGAGAACTGGCTAGAAGCAGGCTGAAGGTCCTGAGCTGACCACCCAGGAGAGTAAGTGGAGAATGACAGAATAAATTAGAATAAATGGATAGAAAAGGAAGTGGGCAAATAGAGGGGATGGAGATGGAGGTGGGGCAGAACCCTAAGGAAATGGGCTCCGGCATCCAGGTCTGTGTGTCCACCAGAGGAGTCATACCACTGCTCCGGAAGGGGTCTCAACAAGAACTAAACATGAAGGGGGACACACTTCTAGTGAGCTCTCCCTTCTCCCAGAAACCAAGGAGGAAGAAGAGTGTGTGAAATTTCACAGTGGGGATGCAGTCACCAAACTATGGATCACAGAAACCTCTAAAAGGCCACCTGATCCTTCAAATGAGTGTGTTGCATTTACATTGTTTAAAAAAGTACAGTGACAGCCTGCAAATTAAAATGCACTGAATAGCCAGGTATAAGTGTGGTGGTCCCAGAATTATGGGAGGCAGAAGCAAGAGGATCTCAAGTTCAAGCACAGCCTGAGCAACTTAATGACTTAGTGAGACTCTGACAAAAATTAAAGGATAAAAAGGGGACTAGAAATACAGCTAATGTGGAGGCACTGGATTCAATCCCCAGTGCCACCAAATAATAATGATTCAGACAGTATTTGAACAATCCTGATTTAAGCAAATAGAAAAAGGAAAAAACAAAGGAGGTAAGGAGGAAGGGAAGAAAAACAAAAAAAAAGAGAGCTGACATGTATAGCTCTTTTTTTGTTGTTGTTGAGCCAGGCTTTCAGTATGTAGTTCAGCACGCTGATCTTAAACTCACTATCGAGCCCAGGCTGGCCTTGAATACACAGCAATCCTCTTGCCTCAATCTCCCAATCCTGGCTGGTGGGCTATTTTTAAAAACAACATTTATTGTTAAACATTTATTGCTTTAAGCCATGAAATTAGAAACCCATACTAAAAAAAGATATGACAAAAAATGGGAAATAAACAGAAAGAGCTATAGATTCTGGATTCAAACAGACTCTGTTTCTGGTTCAGGATCCACGAGTCTTGCTAAGTGTGGAAAGGCGACTCAGCCTCTCTGAGCTCTATCTTTCTCATTTGTGAAATGGGGGCAGTCATGGCTGAGATCTGGGGTAACTATTAGAAATCAAGTCAAATACATCCTTAGATGCTTAGCACATTGCCTTGTATAGAAGAAATAAGAAATTGACCAGCAGTTCTGGTTTATCTAGTCATTATTAGCAGTGCTCCTTCTAAAGGGGCCTCTTTCTCCACACTCACAGCTCCAAAGCAGAGGGAGTCAACCCCAAAGAGGCTGAATCCACATCTCCTACTAGAAGGGAGGTGGAGGATGGCTCCCAGAAAATGAGCTGTGTGTACAGCCAGTGTTTGTGTTTGGCATCTGTTTCCATCTTTTGCAGCCTGAGCTACACAACCCAATGCCTGTTCCAGGACGGGACAGCACTGGGCCAACAGAGGAACTGAGGGATGGATGTGCATGCCAGACAGAGCCTGCTGGTGCCCTGCCTCGTTCACACACAGGCTCTGAAAAGGTATACGAAATGGGGCATCCACACAGAATTAACAATGAAGGTTTTTTCCTCTCTTCAGTCCAAAAGCACAAAGAGAAATTGGTTCTAAACTGGCAGCCTTTCTTTCATTTGTCATTATGTTTTACACACAAGGAAATTTTAATGTCTAAAGATGGGGGGTGATGATAAGAATAGAGTTACACATGTTCTCTTGGCAGCCCAGTCACCGGCACTTAAATTCACTTCTGACAGTTCTCAGAATCGAAAGATCCGTAAGTACTAAACTGTCATCTGCCTGTCCGTGAGAGATTTCACTTTGGCAGTATTTCAAAAGTAAAATCACTTACTTTTTTATGCATATTTTCGCCACCACAATATTTCTCTAAGCCATGTAAAATCCTGTGCTCCCAAGAGACAAATACAGAGAGCGCTGCAGAGTTATGAAAGGAAAACCACCCTTGTTTCTCAATGTACAAGTATAAAACTTCAAAGTCATTTGCGAAAATCTAGGAGTTCAGCAATATGGGCCACAGCTCCCTCCAAAAGTTTGGGCTCAGTGATTACTAAAGGCAATTAAATTGGATGATTTCCGAGCTACTTAATGGTTAAAAACTAATGGTCCCATGAAGACGGGAAGGCAGCCCTATTATGTAATAGTCAGTTCTCCCACAGCAGGGCTGCTCAGTTCCAGGCCCCCACCATGGGATTTGGAGGTAGCCAACCACAGGAGGCCCAAGGAGAGACAGGGCCAGCATCTGACCTGATGCACCCCAACCACCAACTGCCAGGTGACCCTGTGTAAGGGTCATTGTCCACCCAATAATGGATGCAATGTCGACGACTAAGAGGAAAGACTGCAGGGATCCCAGCTCTCTACTCACCACATGCCCCTGGACTAGTCACTCACCCTTTCCCTCTGGCTGTATTGCCCTCTTCTGTGTGATGGAGACAGTCACACCTAACTTCAGAGATTGCTCTGAGAAATAAACTAGAAAATGCATGCAAATAGAGAACGGGTGCAAACATTCTTAGTGTGGCCCATGATGAGCTCCAAGTCAAGGTGCTGCCACTTCTACTGTGGTGACTGTTAGCGTGGTCCCCTCTGAAACTACTGCAGACACACAGGGCTGAGGCTCAGTGCTGTCTGCTGACAATGCTTGCCTGGTGTTAGCTGGGCCTCCAGGGGCCACCACTCTCTTCACAGAGCCCAGGAGATGCAGAGCATGGTGGCCTCACAGAATGTGTGTGAGGCAAAGGAGCAAGCAGACAGGTGAACGATGAAGTGAGCAATAGCTCTGGATACTGCTCTCACATCGCAGAGAGCTCTGACCACTGCCAGCACCATGGAGGACACTGAGTAGGGCTTTTCTCAATCTGCTGGCTGCCTGGGGCTGCTCCCAGTGGTGCCTGAGCATGGGCAGGGCCTGCAACCAATCACAAAGACCCCCACTCTGTGGAGCACACAGAACTCAAGGGCCAGGCCCCTGCTCACCCCAGAATGAGCCTTAGACAACAAGCCTCGGGACAGTTGAAAACAGCACAGGGAGTCATCAATGGAAACACGGGGTCAGTGTGGACAGGACAGGGTCAGCTCTGAGCGGCACCACGTGATAACGGGGCAGGTGGCTCTGCCTTCCATCCCTCCTCTGCTTGAACAACAGTAAAATGGGTGGTCCCAACACAGCCTAACCAAGGACAGTCTTGTCACAGGGCAGAGGTCCTTGAACCTATGTGTGCTATGATCTCAGTTTCAACCATCTCACCAAAAAAAACCTGTGAATGTATTTACTAATAAAATATAAACCACAGTGCTAAGTGAGACACCAGTTTTGCTTGTCCTGCCTTTGAGGGAAAGTAAAAATAAACAACTGGAAACAAAGTACTGTAATTTACAGCACAGCTAGTCATAGAGCTTTCTTTAGCAGAGGCTGAGTTTCTTCTCCCTCCTTCCCCCTCTTCCTCTTAATCTCCTCCTCCCTTTTCTTTACTTTTCCCCTCTCTCCTCTATCCCCTTCCCTCTCTCTCCACAGGAAAAGGAAGTTAGCCTAAAACAGTGTTGAAATATGAAAGCGCCTAACCAAAACGTTCTCCTTCAGGCATTTTGAACAACTGAAAAAGAATGAGGACGAAAACAAGTAAGCCTCTCACCCCATGAGTCCGCGTGTGCAGAACCCCTTCTGTGCACCACTCCATCTCACTGAAGACTAGCGAAACCCAGTCTGATTCCCTGGCTCCTGCAGTACTAGGGAACTGAGGGAATTTGTTCTGGGCATAATTAAAATATATCAGAGAGGCACTGAAAACAATGTCTACAGCCAGGATGCACCTTACAATGGCCTAGCTTTTATTAGCCATTTTTACTAGTTCCTTAATACTGTCTTTTTTTCTTTAATCTGGGAAGCTGTTATTAGATTGATGACACATCTCATAATGAGGGTGACTTAGAGTCAAAAAAATACAGGACACCTTAACAGGGCCAATATAAATGAGCCTCCTGTGTGGACGCCAAGACAACATCACAGCCTCGCTTTGTCCCGATTGTGTTCATCTGATAAAGACATTACAACAGCAAGGAATTATGATCTATGACCCTCCCCTGGAACACTCACACATTCTTGGCCTTGAATGCTTCAGCAAAATGCTGCACGCTATGGAGCAGAGCAAGGTCCAGGGTCATTGCTTCTACCTTGGCTTTGTGCTGGAATGAGAGAAAATAAAAAGAAATGATAAATAACAGCAAGTTTAGTTCATGGTATCAAGTTACAGTAAATGTGTTATGGAACATGTCGGAATTCCCTTGTTTAATATTAGACGCCCAGAGAGAATATAAATCACTGGAATGAATGGATGAATAGAGCTTTTACTGCCAAGTTCAGGAGCATGTGAGGCCGGGAGTCTGCTAAATCTTCAGGGTGGGGGTTGTACTGTGGTTCTCGCGGCACACAGAAGAGGCTCCAAAGGGTCTTCAGGCATATATTATCTTCCCTCAACCTGGGCCCCAAAGAGCTACAATGATAGGGGGCCAATCTCCATGCTGAACAGCCCAGGATGCAGCGGATAGTATTTTAATCTTGAGCTGCCACCCAGCTTCCAAAATTTTTCCATTAAACTTTGTATGACAAATTAAAAGCAATGAATTCATTTACAGAAAGTACAAACGCAGGCAAGACTCATATACACCAATGTACTCTGGCTGTCCTGGATCCTTGGGAGACCGTGGCTGTGTAACACAAACAACTTTGTGGACAGGCAGGTGCTTACTGATGATGTGACTCTAGTGATAACCCCGGTCCATGCGGAGTCTACCACGGGCTGGGCATCTCATACCACCTCTCAGTCACTCTTCACAATAACTCAGCAACAGGCAGTATTTCTTCCCACCATGCAAGATGGCATCTTACAAGAGATCACAGAGCTAAGAAAGGGCCATGGATTGACCCCAAATCAGTCAATCCCTAAGCCCAAATTCCTGGCAGGAAACCAAGCCTGAAGAGGTCAGGATTTGACAACATGCTCTACTGCACAGTCTTCTGGGCATCATTCTAAAAGGAAAGATCAAAACGATGCCTGTTACACTTGTGCTGTGTTTATGGAGCACTTCCAACTTTTCAGTATGGAGGAGCTTTTGGGTGTGAGGTTAAACACCGTCACTTCTTAACCTAGTTTCTCCAAAGAATGTAAAGCTAAGGATGTCAAAGCCACCTGCCTGCTCAGGTAAGAAGAACCTCCATGAAACAAATGGCCAGTGTGAGAATTTCAGTCTAGACTGGAAGCTTAAGCAAGACTAAGGAGGATAACATGAAACCTCTAATACTATCAAGGGGGACACAAATGGCTCTGCTGAAAACATCCTCCACCCTGTCTTACCACATGAGCTGTGCAGAGATGTTCAGGCATCTGCAGCTGATTTATCTTGGATGCCTGTGTCCTGGGCTCTATCCCAAAGCCTAAGCTTTGAAGAATAAACATCAGCCAGTGGCAGCCAGAAAGCACACTGACTTTGGAGCGTTAAATGTGTGTAAGCCTCAGTTTCCTCACTTGTTAAAAAATGTGCAGTCATTACTTATGATTAGAGTTGTAAGGAGAAGTGCTGAGTGCCTAACATCTTCTTTGGAAGAGAGAAGACATTTAATCAATTTAACTAGGAGGAGACAAGACTACTGGGGCCAAAGTCTTGCCTTAGTGCCAACTGGTGGTCTTGGTACACTATAGTACAAAATGCGTGGTAAACAAGATATCTAAAGGTCCTTGCTAAAGACCACACTGGACCAGATCACTGTTAGATCCTGGAGGATCCTGATTATTTCTATTCACAGAGCCCGGTTTTAGGGAAACACTGGATGAAATGATTTGCCTGAACCCCAGCAGCATCTCTGTGGTAAACGGAAGACTGGCCAATGTAGAGATAAATTACTGGTAATGGGCAATGAGAGCAGATGGTCAAATGTGCAGATTTTTGAAGGAAGAACAGAAACATCCTAATCATGGTAAAGTGGAGATGCTAACACATGAGTGTTTCTAGGGTTTTCAGTTTTTCAACAATCACAGAGCTGCAGAGAGAGGTGGTCTATATGAGGTGACACCCCACCATCCTATAAACAAGGAAACTGCCACCAAGCCACACCCAATGTTGAGAGTTTGAACCCCCAGATGAGGAGCAAAAACTCATATTCCTTCAGTCCAAGTACTAATATTAACCTGATGGTTATAAATCTCATTAAAGTACAAAGGCAATCTAGCTAATTTGTACTCAGATTCTTGTGCCTCAAAACATTTACACACTTGCTCTGATATATTTATAAAATAAAATGTCTGTTACCACCCTCATCTTTCCTCCTCTGGTCCTCACCACTTCTCTCACAGCACGACACAGAATGTCTCCCTGTCACACACAGAATCTTACAGACAGTTGAACACATCACCAGAAAAAGTCAGACATTCATTGTTCTGTGCAGGGGGCAGCGAAGAGCTGGTTCCTTTCTGCCAAGCCCCCTGGAGAAGTCCCAAGGAATACCAGGACTAAAATTACAAAAAGGCATTTGCGTATTTCCCTCATAAAACAGGAAGAACATTCCCAGATGGTGACCCCAAAGCAATATTCCAACAAAAATGACAGCACAGCCAAATGGTCCACATATTCTTCTCTACATGTAACTTACAAATGGTAAACTGTCATTTGGTTCTTCCTCCTTCACTGAAAATAAAGCACAGAGCTGCCACTACCAATAAGAACAAAATCAGAACATACAAATCCAGGGGGAACAAGGGGTCACAAGCCATCCAGCACTTCAACAACCTAATCCACAAGCTGTAGGTTACTAGGCTCCTGGGGTAGTGAGTCAAGTCCATGCACTATTACTCAGGTAATTCCCCTGCCTTGGGTATCAGGTTTCTTGCTTCTGCCATGGGCCTTCAGAAATGCAGAGAAACTGTGTGACACAGTGAGTCCAGTGGGAGAATAGCACAACTTTTGGAATTAAGACATGCACCCCCACTTATGTTTATGTCTGTATGTGTACTGGGGGTGGGACTGTCTAATAAAGTTAGCAGCTTTACAGAATGTTTGGCAATGCATAGGTTTTACATGGAAACACTGTGGCTGAAAGTTTGTAAACAGAACCCATGTTTTAGGCATGGGCTGTTGATTCTGAGAAGCTGGACATGGCAACCTAAAGCCTCCTATGGACCTCACAGTACACTGGTGATTGATCATATTACACTGTCTTGGTTTAGCTCAATGAACATCTTGCTGTTGTAAACTTTTTCTGAAACTCTTGATGGATTCACAAGAAAAGGTAAAAATAGTACTGAAAATGTCCCTACACTCATGGTCCAGCTTCCACCAATGGCACTATGTTACCAATGCATAGTACATTGTCAAAACCTGTAAGTTAACAAAAGCATAATATAATTCCTTGGGCCACAATTATTATAAGGTTTTTACCAGTTTGAGGCTGTATTCATTTTCTTTCCTTTGCTTATATAACTTTGTGCATAATTTAATGGCATTTTGTCATGTGTCCTGATGTGTATAACATCATCAGACTCAAGATACAAAGCTACTCCCATTATTACCAAGAAACCCACAACTTCTATCAGTGGTTGTTTGAATTAGCAAGTCCCATTTGGAGCATGAAAAGTTTGTGTCTCATTTGGCCAGAGTTTACCCTCTATATTTACAAAAACAACACACACCGAAAACAATTGCTTTTATAGCTTATAATGGTCAACAAGATGTGGTCCAAATTACTTAACATAGTTAGCAAGATCCAGCGAGAAACCGCCCCCAACTGGTCATGTCTTAGTAGACAACCTAGAGCTGCCATTGCTCATGCTCCACATCCAGCCCAGGTTTGTGGTCACGCCCTCCATGGTTAACCAGATGCTCCAGAGATGGAGCCTACACCATGGCCAGTCTGGTCAGCACTGGCAGGGAAATGCAGTGGGTCACAAGTAGGGTCTCAGGAGCTTGCATGGGTCTAAGACAAGTGTGGCTTCTGACCATGTGTCACTGAAAGGAAGTTCAGTGCTGTGCCTCTCTTCTAGAAGTGTACTGCCTAGTGTCCACAAAAGAATTGAAGATATATGCTAAGGGACAAAATGACTTATACAGCCTATGACTTCACCTCATCAGTCTTTCCAGGTTTACTTCAAGCTGCAATCCACTTCCAACTCATACAAATTTTAGAAATATTTTAAAAAGACACATGAACATGGACATGCACCACAAAAAACACCTGAAATCCTACCACCCTAAAACTTAGACCCACATAACCCTCTTCCCTTCTTCTTTAGTTATCCATCTATCTTCCACCTACCTACCCACCTGCCTTTAACACAGAAAACTCCAAACTGGACATATTAAATCATGAAAGAAAAAGCATCTATGAATCCTCACACTTCCCTTTAATCACACCAGTATGCAAACTGAACATCTCAGGCAAAACAGGAATGATATTTTCCTTTAATTTATGTATACAGATGCGAAGACCCAACATTTTGAAACAAATACACAGGTGGCATCACACAAGTGAAGCATCAGTGAATTTCTTTGGACCTGAGAAGCCTGCCTGCCCCAACATGCAGGGCTCAGCTAGAAAGCCATTGTGCGACAGCTCATACCCTCTCCTGCAGTGGCCCTGGATGAGGCACCTACTGGTGGCCTTTCAACATACCAAGTCTTCATAGATTGTCCTTTATTGGGCCCTAAAACCTGTGGCAGAGACTCCAGGGTTGGGAAAGGCAGCATCAGAGGTTGCTTGTTGCTGTTATGCAACAGTGATCTTTAGTATCATTTTACAACGATAAATTAGCCAAGTGTGACTCAGATGTGATACTGCCTGAAACCAAAGGGACCATATGCGGAGTGTGTGGTATTTTAAGAGAAGAATGAGGAGATGTTTTCTTTTTTTTTTTTTTTGCTTTTTGGAGACAGGGTCTTGCTTTGTAGTTCAGGCTGGGCCTGAGCTCGCTATGGTGCCCAGACAAGCCACCGCGAACTCAGCAATCCTCCTGTCTCTGCCTCCCAAGTGCTGGGATTACAGGCGTGAGCCACCACGCCCAGCATTATATGTGGTAACCGGGGATCGAACTCAGGTCCTTACACTTGCGAGGCAGGCGCCGGAACCACTGAGCTAACCCTCCGGCCCGATGTTTTCATTTTTAACAGAGATCCAGAGCCAAGCTGACCTGGAGCCACAGCTAAGTATAAGCACAGTGCTGCTGGTAATGGGATGTCAGGGAAACTCCAGGCCTTAGTCTCTTGCTGGACAACAGGCATCATGGAATTTGCTCTGCATGGTCAGAGCCTTTATTCTGATATGATGAACCTAAGGTCCAGGGCACATACAGACTCCTCATGAATATGATCTGAAGTTCCATGTCAAAATGTAATGCCCATTGCTTTTACATAATAATGTTTATTAATGAATCCAGATGTCCCTTAGTAATTTTACACAATTGACATAATAAGCTGAGAGGAAGTTTCAGTGAACTACAGAGGAGGAAAGAAGCCTGGAGGGCATGGTGTCTCCACATCCAAACTTAGGGAATGTTCCAAATCCAAAGGTGTTGATCAAGGCCACAGACTTGAGCCAGACAGCCTGAGACTGCATCAGACCCAGCACCCACCAGCTGGGAAGGTTGACTCTTCCTGTGCACTCCCTGCTCTCCTCTGTAGGAAGAAAGCAGTAACAAGAATATCTGGGAAAGATGCTGATACATGGGGGCACTAGAAACGGTTCTGATACCTGATAGGTCTGCAGATCATTCTGCTTCAGCACTGCACAAGATCTTCATCTTCATCCGCATCACCCCACTCTACCAACAGGGCTGAAAGTCTCATCCCTAGCCAAAGGGTGCAATCTCTGAACAGTGAGTGACTAGTACCCTTTCTCCAGCAGTAGCCTGTGAGGACAGTTAGTGTTCCCTACCTGCCTCACAGACAGAGAAGCAGTACCCAGCAGAGCTCCAGTCCACACTAAGTTGTGGTTCCCATCACTATTCCATGCTGTACACCCAACATGCAGCTCACCCTCCTCTGAACCACTGCCTGTCCGCGCCTTTGGGACAGACTCGCAGAAGCTGGGACCAACCCCAGCGAGACCACCCAATCTGCGACTCCGAGGCTTTTGTGGAGTAGGGCAGGGGGAGCATGGCACCCTGCTCCTGAGCTCACCCGGAGACACAACATCCACAACAGCTAGTTCATCCAGTTGGTCAGCCACCGACACCACCTCTAAAGGTAAACCCACTGCTCACAGGTTTCACCTTCCTTACTTCTTCTCTTCATTCCCCATCAAAGAAATACATTGAGGGAGTATCTCATGGGTGTATCCTGCTTACTAAAAATGGGAGAACAAATAAAAAAGCATCAGTCTCTGCAGATGTCAGGGCTATGTGCTTACCTAGCTCTTACACTTGGGGAATGGTTTAGATCTCCCTAAAATATAAAATATATTTGCATATATTTATTGATAAATGAAAGCAGCAAAGTGATCATGATCTATAATATACTGGGCAATGCTTTTCCATTTACTGATAATATGAAAAAATCCTTCAATGTATGTATGCTCTCTCCCATTTTACAGAAGAGAAAATAGAGGTCAGTAGAGTTTAAGGGAAGAAGCACAGCTGGTAAAACACAGGTTTCTAACCAAGATGTGACTGGTTCCAAAGATCATGTCATCCTGGTTATGTCACACTGTGCTGCATCTCTCTCTGTTATTCTCCAACACATAACACTAAGAAGCTAGAAATAAATTAATACCATCTATATATTCTTGTTTGTATCTATTTTATATGATATTTATTTTGCATGCTCAGAATTTACAAGAGAAGTGTTACTGCTGGAAGGAAAAATGGATGCAAGGTGATAATCTACATTTGGAACTTATTACTAATGGCATCCTGCAAATTCTAATCCAATGGGCCTTAATTGCATTATGCTGATGTCTCTCACCCTTCCACTTCACAGACTCTCAGTCCTGGTTTTATATTCTGAAACCTTAAATAGGAGTTGTCACATTTACAACAGCAAGAGACACACTGGTACTGAGCGTATTATTGACATGACATTATTCACTGAAGTACAATGGAGATCTAACTAAACTGGTTAAATAATTCATCAATATCCTATGTGGGGCTTCATAATACTAATTTCTTCAGTATTATTTAAGTGATGTTAATGGTACCAGAGGATGGCATCATCTTCCCTGGGAAATCCATAAGGAGACAGATGCTTTCCTTGATTTGTGATTCTTGTACCTTTCTTTTGAACAAACCCAAGCCAGTGCCATAAGCAGCCCTGATGAGGTGTTCACCCATTTAGACTGAGTCTTAAGAATAAAAGTATCACTGCAAAACACACTGCCCTTTTTCTTTCCACAAAGAAATGAGTTTGAGAACTTCATTCTTGGATCTATACCTGTCTATAAAACACTCTGTTTTCTTATAAGAAAATATTCTTAAAGAAGATTCCACATTTTGAAATTGGGAACCACACCGAAATGATCTTTGATGAAGTCTGCGTTTAAAAAAAAAAAAAACTTAGAAAGAGAAGTTTTGAATCTGCCATCCATAACCTTGAAATCAACCTTCAGGCCTCTCCTCACTCCTGAGTCCCCAGGAAGTGTACACATACCCACCGCTGTCAAAATAGAGACATCTCCAATCAGAAAATTATAGCAACTCTCTCTGTATCACATACCAGCCAGAATTTTTGCTTTCTGTTGGTAGAAGTCAATTTATAAAATAACTGTATCAATATCTATAGGTAATTGTGAGGTTGTTCAAGAAGAAATTACACAGGATAACAGCTTATTTAATTTCATATATGAGTTATGAGCCATGTAAAGCCAAACTATTAAATATGCCTAGACAGTAATTGGCAGTATTTTGCACTCTGGATAAAAAGAAATGCTTATCTTGCCAGAAACTAACAAGAGAGTGAAAATATTCCAAAAACCTTCCAATTTCTCTCTATGCAATGTATTCACTTTGCAGCTTAAAAACAGTTTAAGAGAGGACAGAGAGTGGCGCGGGAGTTTGGCAGTCAACATGATTGTGCATTTATGCCTTGCGATTGAAGAAGGAGCCTTTTTTCATAGTGAATTTTTCATTCTAATGTAAGTGATGATTTACGTTAACTATAGGTAAAACATGGTTACATTTTCCTGAAGGATTGCAGGCAAGTAAAGAGTAGTACATAAGTTGAAGCGTAAAAGCTTTCTCTGTCATAATATTTATTATAATGGCATATAAAATAGCTGAAATAAATAATAGATGACTAAAGGTAAATTCATATGATAAAGAATCCTTCAGCAGACACCATTACTTTTGACTGCTCTACTTCTATATACAGTTGAAGACTCTTAATAAACATGCCCTGTGTCTTATGTAAGTACTGGAAACATCAGAGATGTGCTTAAAAAGTGTCACACACTGGACACAGGCTAATTTACTGTATAATTACATTCTCAACAGGAACAGTATACATATTTTGTATATTTAATAGCTGTGTTCTTAATGAAACTTATTAATGACTGGAACCCCTACTTTCAGGAAGTTGCTGATAAGAGGAAAACTGCATCATCCCCCACCCGAACCACAGATGCCCCTTACAAACACAGAGCTCTGGGCCTGTTGATCATCTGAGGGAAAGTCGACCAAGGTGAAGCTGAATGTAAAGAGAAAAACAAGACTAGTGTGTTGTGCTTCAGGGGAGTGTGTGAAGAGCTTGGGAAGTCTGAAATACCCTCCCCTAGAAAAGGAACTTCTTTATAGTTCTGGGAACAGAGAAAACCTCCACTGAGAGCAGAGGCCACCTCCAGGTTCAATGGATAGGGTCTATACCCCAGCTGACATCCACAAAGCCTGAGGGTATTTCTGGTTGTCACAGCTTCTCACAAGGTGTGCAGGGATCTAGTAGGTAGGGGCCAAGTGTGCTTAGACACCCTTCATTACACAGACAACCCCACCACAAAGAAGTGCCTGGTCCCAAATGTCAGCCCTGTGGAGGCTGCCTGTGTGTGACTGGAGCGATGAGCTTAGAGTCACCCTTCTTGGTCTTTAGCTAGTTAAGATCACCTGCAGTGGTAAAAATAAAACTGGGTCATGGAAGAAAGTACAAATGATGCTGAAATGGATGCTATATAAAGGGAAAATGTCTGCAAATCCCACTTCCCTCAGAAAAGCAGGGTTAAGAGGTTCATTCAACCCCTTCTGTGATACTGTGCATTCCCCACACATATCAAAGTACTAGTCAGCATCCTCCACAAACACAATGTCATAGCTTTGGTGTTGCTTTACATCCTGGCCTTTTTCAATGAATACCCAATCAAATACTCTGTCTTAGCAGAGATCTGCCCCTTTTTTTGTGTTTTGTTTTGTTTTGTTTTTTCCAACTATTGTGATGTGTTCAGCCCCCTATAGAGGTGCTCAATCCTAATTAAAAACCACCCTAGTCCTTCACTAGCTTTGTGAACATTTTACTTAAATCCTTCCCTTTCTCATCTGTAAAAACACAAGTCACAGAACAGGAGCATCTTCCTTGGTGCTAATATCCATGAAAAGCATCCTGACATCCTGTAAGTCTTGGCTGCTGATTTTGTTGTGCTTAATACTATCTTGTGTTGCTTCCAGTTTTGTCCTACTGAAACCAATGCTGCAATACATGCACTTTGCAATTTATCATTTTCTTTTCTATGCAATACTCCCTAGAAATGGAACTGCGAGGTCAAAGGACAGCTGTGTTTTAAATTTTGATAGATTTTTTTTTTACCTGAGTGTCCTCTATAAAAAGGTGATTCCAATTTTAGTTCCTAAGAATACTATTTTTTTTTTTGAGACAGGGTCTCACTTTGTAGTTCAGGCTAGCTCTGAGCTCACTATGTAGCCCAGGCAAGCTTCGAACTCAGCAATCCTCCTGTCTCTGCCTCCCAAGTGCTGGGATTACAAGCTTGAGCCACTACACCCAGCTCCTAAGAATACTATTGTGGGAATACTAAAGAGAACAAGAACAACACATTGACACTGATAGTAAATTAAATGTGTAGTCCCCAGTCTATCTGGAATACTCATTATGCAATGAGTGGCATACAGAAGGTTTTCAAGGCAGGCTTTACATGGAGAATGAATCAATGGCCATACAATGAGCTCCTGAATATGGACAAAGTCCTGAGTAGAAATAAGAGTAGGCTAGTAACACTGGCAGTAGTGATTTCCCATAAGCCACTTGAAAATCCAGGCCTTGGCTGTATGTCAGGCTTGAGGGCTGTGCCCAAGAAGCTGGCCGGACTGTTTGGCAAAGAGATAAGCTCAATGTGGAGCAGACAGTAAACATGTAATGGTGCAATCACACTGAGGAGGGGCTGAGACAGTTATTTACAGATGAGTCTAAAGAGGTTCCACAGAAGCAAAGCTGGGTATCTAACATATAAGTGGGAAAACATTAAAAAACATGCTTTGGAAATAAATGAGGACTTCTGATTAAAACTGCATCACCATAAGCCACAGCCTCCCAGAGCTCCAACCACTCACAAAGACAGAAGGTGGAAACACGAACAGCACCCTCACTAAAGGACAGTCATGGTCAAGTTACAGCCAAGTTCTATACACACTGTAGCTTAGTGACAGGATCAAACAAATCATACTTAAAAGTGAACTGGAGAAACAAAAGAAACACAAAGAAGGAGGATTTATTTTATGGGAGGGAGGAATTCACTGAGCCATTAAATCATGTAGGGTAGTGATGGCAAAACTTTTAGAAACCGAGTACACAGCTGCAACCCAACATGCACTTATTCAGCATTGCAACTAAACTTGAATATTTGATGGTCCACCACTGGGCTATGCTGGGACTACTTGGAGCACATGCAGACAGAGAGTGGTCTTCATGGCCACCCATGGCACACAACGCCATGTAAGGTCTTCTTTGTTCATTAGAACAACACTGAAAAACTTTATACTGTGTAAGAGAAAGTTTCATAACATTTATGTTAAAATTTCAAGAGTAATAGGAGGGAGGGAGGGAGGAATGGAAAAAATGAAAGGAAGAACAAGAAAGGAGATACAGATGCAGAAAGGAAGAACCCACATCAGAAGCATCAGGAGGGGGTGAAAAAACATGTGGAATGCCTGAGACATAAAGAAATTCAACCAATCTAAAACTTTGGATTCAATCAATCCAAAAATATGTCCAGAAAATTTAAAAATAAAAATGAAGACAAGAAAATTGGTAGATAAGAAACAAAAATGAAACACAGAAGTTAATACAAATATCAGTAGCTGTGAGAAAGAGAAGTGGCTTTAAGTCCACACATTAAAAGGTTGAAAGCAATAGATTAGAATTTGAAAACTATGTTTTCTTAAAAAAAAAAAAATAGCTTCACAGCAGATGGAGGGAACCAGTGTCTCTCAGGCCAGCTGTCCCTGGAATGGCCATTAGGAATGGGCGCCTAGATAGAAACAGTATTGTCTCTATCTACACCAGGCCAACGCATGGACTCAGTGGAAGAGTGACTCCTGGGTTATTCCTCTGTGAACTGGTCCTGTACACTCTTCTTCCTTGTAGAAAACACGTGTAGGTTACAATGAGTTCCTAGGGGATCTAAGAGCCACTAGATGAAAGGAACCCAGATACCTTACTCACCACATGTACACAAGCCACCTGTTGATTAGAGACATTCATTCATGTGGTCTATGTCAGGCACCACAAGACATTTGGTGAAACCGTTCACTGTCATGGCTTGAAGGGCAGATCCTAAGGATTAGACACACTTGAAGAAGAAGAAAGAATCAGAATAAAAGCATCAAAAGTAACACACTGGCACTCTGAGGAACAGTGAGGATGTCAGCATGTGCTGGCTGTTCTCTGCTTTTATCAAGATAATACAAGAAAGAGATGTGCTTAGAAGACGAGAATTGCCCGGGTTGCAAGCAGAAATGAAAATGTGGCATTATGTACTAAAACCACCCAATCCAGAAGCCTGAACAGAATAAAATAAGGCTGGAAAAAGTCTTGGAGAGACAACCGCCCATTACCACCTCAGAGTTAATTCAAATAATTCAGCTCAGGAGGATATATCAGGTTAATGATGCTACTTTTCAACCTAAGGCCATTATTGCAGAAGGGTTCATGGTAGTTGTTACTTGACTTCAGCAGAAGGAGGGAGGAAAAGAGGGAGGGAGAAAAGAAGGGAGAGAAGGAGTGAGGGAGGGAGGGAGGGAGAAAGCGAAGGAGAAAAATAGATTCATGATGGAAACAAATTGTAAAAAGTACAGCAATGTGATATTCCTGTCCACAAAAGAGGGTGTGGTGATTACCCATGAATTAACTGGGAAGAAAGATCAAAAGCAGCAAGGAAATTATTGAATGAAAATATCCTGTCTTCAAAGCCTATAATTATCAAAACTAAATATCTTTGAGTTCCAGCCAGGAACAGTGGTGCATGCTTATAATCCCAGCACTGTGGGAGGCTGAGGCAGGAGAATGGCAAGTTTGAGCCCAGCCTATACAACTTAGCAATTTAGCAAGACCTTGTCTCAAAATTTAAATAAATAAATAAATAAACAAGCAAACAAATAAATAAATAAAAAGGAAAAGGGCTGGGGATATAGCTTCATGTAAAGCAGTTCAATCCCCAGCACCACCTTCATCAAAAAAAATAAAGACAGAAAATACAGCTCCATCCTAAGGATTAGACACACTTGAAGAAGAAGAAAGAATCAGAATAAAAGCATCAAAAATAACATCAAACATTAAGAATGGTGACCCCATAGTACTGTGTACTCATGTTCACCTCTGTTTCCCTATCACGAAGTAAACACTACATTGGAATCAATGTTTAGCCAAGTGAATAACATGAATGCTGACGGCCCTGGGTGACATAGTGTCTACTGCGTGCTGGGCTCCGTGCTGCACATACCAACATGCAAGTTGCATGAAACCCCTTACCCACTCTAAAAGTGGATGGTATTTTTTGTACGTTATGTTGGCACATGTTTGCACTACATAAAGATTCCATTAATCAGGCCAGAGATTTAGCTTAGTGGTTCCGGCACCTGCCTCGGAAGTACAAGGTCCTGAGTTCGATTCTGGTGACCACATAGAATGCTAGGCGTGGTGACTCACGCCCACCAGCAATCAATACCACATACCACAGTGCCGGGCATGGTAGCTCACACCTGTAATCCCAGCACTTGGGAGGCAGAGGCAGGAGGACTGCTGAGTTCCAGGCTTGCCTGGGCTCATGGTGAGCTGAGGGCCAGCCTGAACTACAAAGCAAGACCCTGTCTCAAAAAAAAAAAAAAAAATTCCATTAATCATGGGGTGCTTGCACATGTACCTCACAGATCTGAATTCTTTTTCTTTTTTTGCTCCCTTATCTTCTCTTCTGCCTCCCCACTTCTTCCAACTCTTATCTCTTTTCCATTTCCATTTTTTCTTCAGTTCTCTTTTTTTAAACTCCTTCTCCTTTCCTTCCCTCTATCCTCTCTCCATTTGTTTCCTTCCCATTTGAAAACTGTCTCCCTATTTCCTATTATCTAGCTTTCATTCTGCTTATTATATATATTTGGGTTTTTCATATAAAAGAAAACACTTGATATGTAAGCTTGTGTGTCTGATTCATCTCAAGGTACATAAATCTTCCTACAAATGACAAGAGTTTATCCTTCTTTATAGCAGAACAGTATTCCACTGTACACAAATACCATATTTATTTTTTCCATTTATCCGTTGGTGGGCATATAGGCTGCTTCCAAGATTTATCTGTCATAAATTGTGTGGCTACAAATATGGGTCTGCACATGTATTATAAGACGATGTTTTTAACTTTTTCCAGAAGATACTTAGAAGGGAAAGAGCTAGTTCAACGGAATCTCTATTTTTAGTTTTTTGAGGCCTTTCCATTATGACTACATAGTTGGTTATACTAGCTTGCATGCCCATAAATAATGCTGAAGTATTCCTTTTTCCACACAACCTCACCAGCATCTATTATTATTTGATTTCCCTATGATGGTCATTCTTTCCAGAGTGAGATGGTACTTCAAAACTGTTTCAATCTGCATTTCTCTAATAGCCAGGCAAATAAACAGATACTTGGCAGAAGAAGATACACAGGTGGCCAGTAAATATGCAAAGTGGACTATGTCATCATATCTTGCTAACCAGGGAACTAAGGCACAGAGAAATTAATGTCAGGAGATTGCAAAGATTCTATGCTCCCAACCCTGACCTCTACCTCTCCCACATAAAGCCACTACTATACCTATCTGTGTCTAAAAGCAGTATGTTTTCCTGGTTTCTGTTTGCTTTTAAAGTCCCGGGGACTAGACTCAGAGTCTTTGCACTGAGCTACAATATCAGACTTTCTTAAATTTGTTATTGGATACAAGGTCTGGGTAAGTTGCTCAGCTGCCTAAGTGGGCTTGAATTTGCTATCTTCCTGCCTCGGCTTCCCAGGAGGCTGGGATTATAGGTATGCACCATCACTTTTGGGCTTCTTTGCTTTTGTATCAATTGTATTTAACTGGATTTCTGTATTTATTCATCAGTCTGCCCTCAGAGACAGAGTTCTCTGGAGAAGTGAATTCCATAACAGGATGCAGAATGTTGCCTGGGCATTTTGTCCAGGTATGAACAACAGATCAGCAGAGCCTCTAAAGACGGGGGCAGGTGCCCATATACAGCCAGTTCAAGCCAGTGTACTGCCCTGTCTCAGTGTGTATTTCATCTGTGTTCAACTCCAGATCCACCAGTTGTTTCCCACCACTTTACTCCTAAATCCTCCCTTTGAATCATCTTTTTGTAGTATGGATAGAGCTTGGTCAAGGTGCCACATAGGTAGCACTTCTTGTCTTCTCATGTTTGTATGGCTACACATATGAAATAGATGTCTGATTCTAAAGTTCCTGAGTCCAGTGTTCCTACCCTAGTATCTTCCACCATCTTTCTGTACTGAGGAGACAGGGCAGAAAGAAATCTGGCACCATGGTAAAATGTTAAGACCCAATCACACATGCAATCCTGAATGGTGTGAGCTCTTGAGTTTCTAATTCTTCATATTAATGGGCACGAACACCAGTCTGATGTAAAATAAATTCTAACAAAACAACAACAACAAAAAAAAAGGACAGTGGAACAAAGAGGGGAACAGGAGGAAAGCAGAGGAGAGAAGGAATGATGGGGGACTCAGAAAGTCTCAGGTGGGTCCCTGAGGTTTCCAGATTTGCTGGCTTTGCCAGGGCCACATCAGACAGCAGCTGAGCAGAGGAGCCCGTGCAGGGCAGCAGACAAAACCAATGCCTTCAGTCTCCCTGGGCACTTCTGTTAAAAGCCAGCTAGCTGGCATGATTTCCAAAGATCACCTTGGACAGCATTACCACCATGGGGGCCCCACCCTATACATGTGCTTTAGACTCTACTGTGGAATGTCATGCATGTTAAGGCAGCTCTCCCCGCCTCTTCATCATCTATCAGGGGTGTCTTCCTTGTCCCCTCGACTTGACAGAGCAAATGGGAGAGCTCCTCCTGCTCATAGAGTGCCAGGGTGGCCCAGAGTCTGCAGCACTGAAGAGCAAGGCCTAGGTGCACTTGGTACCTAAGGAAAACTACAGGGAAGCACTGACTTTAGGAGGTCACCCTCCTTTGTAAAACCCTCGGGCATTATGCCTGAGTGGCACATTTTCTGCCTGACACATGTGTCACTGGTTCTCAAGCATAGGACCATAAGACCTTCTTTCTTTATGCAAATTCAAGAATTCCATTCCAGGATAAACAGGTGTATTAATTAGACATTTCTAAAGGCCAACTGTTTAGCAGACACTACGTGGCAAAGAAGAAGTAGCATGCTTGGCCACATGTGCACTGCTGCCCTCACAAACAATCTAAGCTTATCCACTTTATAGAGCTGTGAGAAAAAAAGCTCCAAAGTCATGCACTTAGCAGCTAGCAGAACAGAACTGACTGCTCTCTGTCCACATGTATAAACTGCTCTCCCTCAGGACAGGGATGCTGGTCCTGTTCTAGAACTCCCAGTCTAGCTCTAGAATTGCCCCTGAGACCAGGAGATTAGGAAAGGTGCATACCCCAAAGCACTTCACTCCTAAAAATGCGGTTACTTCCATGAACCCAAAGTCTTTTCTAATTTTATTTTTGTTTGTAGTATTAATACCATTAAATCGCATGTTTGTGATGGTGGAAAAATGTCACAGCTAACTTCAGTCTCTCTCCTACCTCCAACCAAGTTACATGGAACATGAAAGGCCTTGCTAAGTGCCAGTCTAATCATGTGCAGGCAGGCTGAAGGACAGCAATAACACAGGCTGCGGCTTCACCACACTGCGCAGAATGAAGGGTACACAAATGGGCCCAGCAGTGGGCACCCACTAACAGTTCTCCATGTAAAATGTGTTTTTTATTAAACAACCTACAGTCTCAGGAGTACAATGCCAAAAAAATATCAGCCTTCGATGGCTAGCATCATTTCACAAATCTTGAACACACAGTCTTTGAGGAATATATTTCGGCATCAGTAAAAATTTTCAGAAGATTGAAAGATGGGGTTGTAGACATTTTCCTAGTACACCAATTTCTGTTCTTGTTTTGATAAGATGCATTTATACTTCAAGAAAATCAAACCAATATAACTACAAGAACTTTTCCTATAATAAAAAGGGAACTACGTGGACTAGGGATATAGCTCAATGGCACTATGTCTGCCTGACAAGCACAAGGTTCCAAGTTTGATTCCCCCATAACAAAAGTAAAACAAAAGGGAATTACATAATTTAATCTATTTTGAAGAGAAGAGAGCTGCATATGAAGACACAGAAGTCTGATGGCAGGAATGACTGAGGTTAAACACACAAGTATACACACCCTCCAAAAATAGAAACACATAAAATGTTACTAAAAGCTATGGCTCAGCTCCTATTCCTAGGTATCCTTTTTGTTTTGTTTTGTTTTGTTTTGTTTGTTTTTTTGTTTGTTTTTGTTTGTTTGTTTGTTTAGACAGGGTCTTGCTTTGTAGCTCAGGCTGGCCCTGAGCTCACTAGGTAGCCCAGGCAAGCCTCAAACTCAGCAATCCTCCTGCCTCTGCCTCCCAAGTGTTGGGATTACAGACAAGAGCCACCATGCCCAACACTATGGTATGTGGTACTAATTGCCTGGTGAGCATGAGTCACCACACCCAGCATTGTTATATGTGGTTATCGGGGATCAAGCTCAGGACCTTGTGCTTGCCAGGCAGGTGCTAGAACCACTGAGCTAAATCTCAGGCCCACTTTCTTTTCTTTTAAATTGACTTTATGGGTATATTTTAGGTAGACCTAAGGATCATATTCCTCTTTGAGAATTTGTACCTGTACATGATATATTCAGATTCATATTTGGGCCATTCCCATTCCTTTCCCCCATATATGTTATCTTTGTTTCCATTTTATTCTTATCTTCAATTTTTCCCTTTCCTTTCTGTCTTTTTATCTGCTCCCCCAATTCCCCTTCCCCTTTGAACATTTTCTTCCTATTTCACAATATTTATTATACATTTACTCTTCATTTACTCCTTACATCAGAAAAATAATTTGGTATTTAAATGTATCTTCTGTTTATTTCATAAATTATTATTTATGAGTATGGCCTGTAGGTGCATCCACTTAGCTATAAATGACTCAAGTTTATCTATCTATTATGGCTTAGTACTCTATTTTATTCATTAAAAAAAAAACACATCTTTATCCAGTCTCCAGCTGATGAGCATTTGGGCTGTTTCCAAGATTTAGCTATTACAAACTGTGCCACTATAAACATGAGTATGCATACATTGCTGTGGTATGGTGCTTTTAATTCTTTTGGGAACATACCCACTAGGGAGGCAGCAAGGTCAAATGGGACCTCTAATCCTAGTTTTATGAGGAATATCTATACTGATTTCCACAGTGGTCACACCAGTCTACATTCCCACCAATAGTGAAGAAGAGTTTCCCTCTTCCCCACAGCCCTGCTAGCATTTGTTATCTGGTTGATTTCTTGATAGCAACCATTCTTTCTGGAGTTAGGTGGCACTTGCGTTGTTTTCATCTGCAGCTCTCAAATGACCAATGATGCTCATATGTCTGTTCAGACATGTGTCTATTCATATCAGATGCCCATTTTTTAAATGGATCTTTACATTTGGGAAGGTATCTCCTTCTAATCCAGCAGTAGATCAAGGAAGACTGACAACACAGATTCACTTCATAAAGTAGTAAGAATCAGGAGCCACCCTGCCCTTCAAGCAACTCCTGGATTCTAGGGGCTGGAGGTAGAAGGGAACAAGAAGGAACCCTCTAGCCAGAACACAAATCATTCCTCATTCCTCCATTGGGCTGACAATTGTTTAAATTCCTCCATCCTGCCCAGATTCAGCACCAAGCCTTGCTGAGAACCACTTTCTAAATGGCAGGATGTTCTGCAGACTGAGAATCTACCAAGTACCTGATTGAGAGAGAATATAAATATAATATAAATATAATATAAACAAAGACAAGACTCACTATTAAGAAACAAAAAAAATCAAACCTGAAACAACTTTCAGCCAACTCACAGCACTGAGATTTTCCGGCTCAATTTTTAAGTTTCACAACATTCAAGAACATAATCACAATGACAATAAGCAAAGGTATCATTACCCCACAAGTAACTCTTGATTGTATGACTAAATTGGACCATTTGCATTTATTTAGAGCTCTTTCTGAATCCCCAACATATTTAAGAAGTAGAGATCAGTATCTTCATGGACAGGAAACCTCTCAAAGTCCAACATTAGCTAGAAGATGAATTTGAACTTAAGGCTACCTGACTCCAAAGTGTCTCCCACAGCTGCCCCACAGTGAACATAAACTTCTACAATTATGATGATCTATGTAAATTGAAGACCAGAAGAATTCTCATAAAGGATGAACTTCCAGGAACCCAAGATAGGGATGAGAAAAAATCAGGAGAAGGCCCAAATGACTACCACGTGTAGGAGAAAGCAGCACAGAAAACACCTCATCCTCTGCTTCTACAAATCTATAATCATACGTTCCAGTGTTTCCTGGCAGCGTAGACATGCACAGGGTGGCACATTCATCCTTCAAACACTAACAGATGCTGGCAGGGATTTAGACTGGAATGTATTTACAAAGTGACAAATTATGTTCTGTATTACAGAAAGAGAAGGAGCACCCACAAACGGGCTGATAAATGTCAGCAGCAGTCACGACAAACGGTTTATTTTTATTATACTGTAACCGCAAATGTGTTTTTTTTTTTCCTTTCTTCCTTTTTTTCTTCAGGAGTCCCAAAGATTTATTTGTTGCAGAGAAAAAACAAGATTATATATGACACAAAGTAATAACTATACGATCAGATATTCCGGGCACCCTGCCCTCCTGGAAAACTTCCTTCCTGCTGCACAGTGCTCCTAAAAAGCTACCTTCTCCATAGCCCAGTAAATGGTTAATAAATCAGAACTGATACAATACCTTGTAATTAGATACAGCCTTAGTCCAGAGACCAGTCAATTGATAGACAATATCCAATTCCCCCTTTAGTGGCTATCAGGAGGGTAGAGTAACTATTAAAATAAATTTAATGGCTGTGACAGGTAAGAAAATATACCAGAAGCTAAAATGTAATCAGTATATCCAAGCCTAAAATAAAATTATAGTCTTTGCTGCAAACAAGGACTCTAGAAAGGAGGATTATGGATGGAGAGCGACATCAACAGGCCAAGAAGGACAAGGCCATTCACCTAAAAAAAAACCTTCAACCCTGAAACAAGGTGGAGATGGGGCACCCTGGCCCAAGCCAAGAGAAAATGTACACACTTATCATTAGGGAACTTTCCTGAAGAATTCCTTTTATCACTCAGTCAGGGAACTCCTGAGCAGAGTGCCAGGCATCCTGGGGAAGCATCAGAGCAAGGTGGTGGCGAAGCAGATTGAAGTTCACCTCACCAGCCCTCACCCGGACTCTGCCTCTCACTCCACAGGTGCCCTTTATGTTGTTCCTGCTTTCTGTCCTCCACCTCCAGGTCCCACCTTCTCAACCATAAACCAGAGGATTTGGCTCCACCTCCAGGCCCCGCCCTCTCAACTATAAACTAGAGGGTTTGGCTCCAAGG
Organism: Thryonomys swinderianus; assembly: GCA_004025085.1. Taxonomy (NCBI): domain Eukaryota; kingdom Metazoa; phylum Chordata; class Mammalia; order Rodentia; family Thryonomyidae; genus Thryonomys; species Thryonomys swinderianus. The sequence goes on from PVIC010004527.1 coordinate 43,394, forward strand.
ACAGAGCTAAAATCTCTGTTTCTAATGTGTTGAAGGATGGCAAATGCTAGAGGGTTACTAAAAGAAAATGAATGGATTAATCAGGAACTTGGGGGATAAGTTACTTTCCGGGAATCTTGGGTGCAAATTTCTCATAAAATTATCATGAGGTAAACTTGCTCCATTTGCACATACTCTATGAGTAAGGTTTTTAAAATATATGGAATTCACAGGAATTCATAAATACCACCTAAAGCCACAGATTACCCCCTTACACACACACACACACACACACACACACACCAGTGACTACCAGCAGGAAAGGTATTCCTCTTTTCCTGGCAATGCCTAATAAAGATTCTGTGCTGGTGTGAGCAGGTAGGAAATCTTCTCTCCCAGTCCCGCACAGAAGGCTTGACAATGGCAGTGAGAAGTCCACCCTCCCAGCCACCATCCATACAAATGAGATTCCAACTCTGCCACATCCTTTCCCTACCCTGACCTCTCTGAACCTTGAAATCTCACTCTTATATCTTTGAAGCATCATATTAACACCATCCTCCACACTGCACCTAGGAACATTAGATATAAAATGATGGCACTTGCAGTGTGTAAGGCTAGCACCTGCAGGAATATATAAGTTCTCTATAAACTCTATCTTTACTTTTAGGCCTGAGTCTGCTCCATGGAACCCCCAAGTCCTTTCCTGAAGGCACCAGGAAAGTGCATTCATCCTTTGTCATGTTTTGCAGCCATGGTGACTACTTTGTCTCCTTCTTGGTTAACTCCATGGTGAGAGGGACAAGCCACATATTTGGCATTAACCTGTGTGTTCCCATGAATGCCCTGCCAGCCTCTAGGCTGCCAGGCCCCAAGCCCAGACCTCCCAGTGCCAGTGGCCAAGCTTTCACTAGTCCCTGCTGACAATCTCGAAAAGTGGGGAGCAATCCACACTCCCCCAAAAGTTCCACACTTCCAAGAGTGGGAAGACAAAGTGGGAAGGGAAAATCACTCAGTGGTAGAACAGCTGTCCCTCACCAAAGCAAACTGGAAGAGGCCCTTCACATCCAAGGCTGGCATGGTGTGAACAACAAAATAAATCAAGACAGGTTTGACCACAAGCCACAAAATAAAATGAAGACCTGTGAATCTATATGATTATAAGTGAAATAACAGAATCACAAATAAAAAGGAGAGAAGGAGCAGCTCCCCCCTCACAAGAAAATCCATTAGTCAATACAGAAGGCATAAGGGAAGTCAAATCAGCAGCAGGCAACCCCAAGGTAACAGTGGCTGCAGGTGATCCAGCAATGCAGGTTACTGTTGCTGAAAGTTTGCAGAGATGTCGGCATAATCTCAATGCATCTCCTCTCCAACAATTATAAACTACAAAGGAATGCAGTGTAGTCAGAAACTCAGCAGGCCTCTCCATAAGGGAGGAGCATTCCTGTGCTGTTTCTCACACCAAATCCAGGGCTTCTAAAATTCAGAGCCTCTGGTGAACATCTACGCTTTGCCTCCAGTTGGGTGTTGTTATGGAGCTGTTGTCTGTTTTTTAGGTCTGTTTTACCCAACAAGTGAAAATTCACATTATTTGTGGAAAGCTTACATACATCTGCATAGCTTAAGAAATTTATGTGAGATACATATACTTTTTAAACCCTGTTTTAATACTTAAACTGTGCAATGCTAAAAAATCCAAATTCTAAGTCACTTTAAATCCTTTTATTTTTTCAGCAACAACGTGAATTTTTTAAACATTTCATTTAGTCCCTATCAAGTATCGACCCTTGATGATTTCTAAGTGCTTCTCTTTATGGCAATTTTGGAGTCCACATGATTGTCTTAATGAGAATTAAACACAGCTAAAAGAAAACATAGTTTGCACCCAGTACATTACAAATTAGCCTGAGTACTTTAAAAGTGGTTTGCATGAAATGCTAAAACTTTTTGGTCAACATATCTATAAAGTCAGTAAGAATACTAAGACACATTGCCAGGAAAATCCAGCTCCTTCCTCTTTGTTACCAGCAAAATGGAGACACATGTTCTTATCCAGCAAGTAATACAAATCATTACAAAATGATAAATATATAATATGGTGAGAAAACAGACCCTCACACCACTCCTGGGAAAAGAATATAAATCAAACAACCTTTCTGAAGAATTATCAATTTATATTTAAAATCTCCTTCAGCCAGCGTAAATCAGAGGTACCATTCCTGATTGTGAAAAACTGAAAACAGCATCAGTGGCCAGCACTATGGGATTCATGGACTAAGTTACAAGGGTGGGAGCAGAGACACAAAGACTGGGCCTCCAACAAACCTTTACTAACATGGAGAGATGGCCAAAACTGGTTAGTTTAAGATGAAATCAGACTAAAACTGATTTCAACTTTAAGACATAAACATATTTGAATCATAAAGACAAAAGGAATAAAATTAACAGTAATTGCTTCTGAGACTCCAAAGTGGTCTCCCTCTTTATTTGTATATACAGATTTATAATTTGCAAATTCATAAAAGAGCAGAATTTTAACTTGATTAAATACAGTATGTGAATAGATAATATACATACATGAATGAATTACTGCTAATGCCAGCAGTTTTAATTTTTTTTTTTGTAAGGACACATAAGAGGTCATCTATTGGTAGGAAGACTGATATTTAACATTTAATGAGTGTTGGGAAAAGACTTGTCATTTAAATTTTGTTATATTATTTAAATTTTATCATATGCATGATGAGATGCAGAAATATGAGAGGAGACAGTTCTCATAGGCATGATGTCCTCTACCCTGACTATAATTTGACTACAAATTTCTAGGTTTAGGTGAAAGAGGAACAACTAACCTTCTTCTAACCAGGGCTTCAGCCTTCTGGCACAAAAGCCAAAGGCACATAAATTAAGACAAACCAAGTTCTGATCCAGCTCTGCCATTGGCTGGCTAAGTGAATGCAGAGTAATTGACCAAATTCTCCAGTATGTAATGAAATGGAGGAAATTATGTACATCCCACAAGAGTGCTGTGGGCATTAAATTAGAACATGAGCATAAAGTATCTAGCATTGTGCCAACATGTTGAGATCAATAATCGATGCTAATCTTAACAATAATAACCTAATGACATTTTATAATTTCAGCATCTCCAACCACAACGATCTATAATGAATATATACAAAATGTTTAGCATAGAATATTCCATAAATGCATCCAAGATTACATGTTTTCTCTGATTATGACTATTTCAATCTCCAAAATCAAGGTTATGATAACATCACAAAGACAACATTTCATGAAGATTACAGAATGAAGGACTGAAGGCATCCTCCTATACACACTGATTCCGATTTAATGAACCAAAATATAAGCATTACTGAGAAGACAGATGGCCCTGCAGAGAGTGGCATGGCAGTTGAGTTCTGGTTTCCTTACCTTCTAAAGGCATGTGCGTGCGTGCATGCATGCATGCGGGTGTTTCACAGAAAACAACCAACTGTGGTCTTTCCAAAGTAGGATCTCAGCAGAATCTAGTTTTCTCCCTATGCGTCTATATTTGTGACTTCCAAATCGGCATTACTATCTGGAGAAGCCATCTAGCAACCTGTTAGGGTTTGGCGCACATGTTCCCCAAAGGCCTGTGGACCAAAGACTTAGTCACCAGCCCGTGGCACCTTAGGAGGTTATGGAACCTTCAGGCAGTGGGCTGGTACAAGGAGGACATTAAGTCACTGAAGTCAGACCTTTGAAATAGACACTAGCACACTGGACCCTTCCTTTCTCTTTCTCTCTGGCAGTCATGTGGTTAGCACCCTCCTCTCCTCTATGCCCCCACCCAGGACGAACTGTATCCTCAGACCCTAAGCACAAAACAACCTCTGAGTTCATGAGCCAAAGTAAAACTTTCTTCCTTGTAAATTGATTATCTCAAGTATTTTTTTTTTTTTAACAACAGAAAGCTAACTAACACTCCATGTGCTTCTTTTCACAAGTATTGTTAAATAGCAGGTACTTTCATCCCATGATTGATGGTAGGGGCCAAGGCAGAATCCACCGTTAGATCACCTGAGCAGTACTCTGGGTTGGCCATCTGGTCAGCTTGCCCTATGTCTCTATAGTAGGACTTTACAAAAGGAAATGGAGATGAGACAAAGTAATATGTGGCCATACAAAGGTGGGCTTTCCTGGGAAATCATCATCTGATAGATGTTAGGAAACTGGGATATGGACAATGTGGAATTGGGAAGGGGAGCTGAGGAGGTATGGAGATGGGAGGAGAGAAAAAGAAAAAAAATGGGTCCAGACATAGTATCTATATGTACCTACTCCCAACAATGAATATGTTATCATACCAATACATATTCTAATATGTGGACCCACATGTATACCTACATATTCATATATATATGTGCATAAACACATGTACACAGGAGATAAAAGAACTGGAGAGGGCCAGAGGGTTAGCTCAGCAGTTCCGGTTCCTGCCTCGCAAGTGCAAGGTCCTAAGTTCGATCCCTAGTGACCACATACAATGTTGGGCGTGGAGACTCACGCCCACCAGCAATCAATACCACATACCACAGTGCTGGGCATGGTGGCTCATGCCTGTAATCCCAGCACTCGGGAGGCAGAGACAGGAGGATTGCTGAGTTCAAGGCTTGCCTGGACTATATAGTGAGCTCAGAGCCAGCCTGAACTATAAAGCAAGACCCTGTCTCAAAAAAAAAAAAAAAAAAGAACTGGAGAAAACTGCATTCTTGGTTTATACATGGTAACTGTACACAGAGTATCATTATACTATCCTTTCAGTAAAATACTACCCATACAGAAAAACTCAAAATATACAAAATACAGTAAGTAACAGTAATTTAACAGAATGAAACTAGAGCAGATCAACACTAACAGAAGAATTAAAATAGTTTACACTAATTTAAGAGCATATTCACATTGAATAAAAACCCATAATCCAAATACTACTCGTAGGAATACAACAATACACAATTCAGAAAGATTACAAATAAAATGCAACTAAAAGCAAAACCAAAAAAAAAAAAATGACTTGCTGGGTATCTCTAAGCATATGAAAAATAATGGTCTCTTGAAAAAAGGAAATGTTTTCCAGTTGTAATTGCCAGTTTATACAGCTTTTCAATAGATCATCAAAAACCAGCATCAAAATTAAACTCCAGTAATGAGCGGATTAACGGGCTTCACGGCTGTTAATGAAATCAAGCGCTTGAGTCCCTCTGGAAAGTCATTTGGCAAATGCACAAAGTCTATGTGTTTCAGTTAAATAGCTGCACACCTATGCACCTGATGGGGCACAAAATCGTCCCTCGACATTCTGTCTTCTCCTTTGCCAAGCACAAAGAGCAAAAAAGGATGAATCGCCTTCTCTACCACAGGGCGGGAGCTGCCAGGCTGGGCACCAGCAAATGTTTCCAAACAGATGTTTACAAACAGAAGGTAACTGATAAAAACCCAAACACAATGCCGCATTGTCTTCCCTGGTTCACAGATGAACCCACTGTGAAGAGCCATGCTGGAAAACATCCAGGAATTAAAAGGTGCAAACAAGCTGCCTAATACCCTTGCGTAGACTGAATTCTTATGAAGAAAATAAAGTTTATTGTCTGGAAAGAGCGAAAGCATGAGGAAAGCACTAAGGCGGTGGAGGTGAACAATTAGACAGATGTTCACTTAAGGAAACACAGAGAACAGAAGAAGCCATCACGGCAGAATTTTACGAGAACCCTGATGACGCAGCGCCACATCAAGGGCAAGGGGAGGCTGAACGCGCCTGCAGGGCTGCGCCTAGCTGCTGCTGCTGCTACCGCTGACCTTGCACTTCCGCCTGCAGGTGACTGGCTCAGAGCAGGGCCTAGGAGGCCACTTGCTGTGACACCTTCAGTTCTCAGATGCAAGCCCAGGCTGTCTCTGTGGAAGTTCGCGGGCCACACTTCTTCCCCTTTATAACACTGCCCCAAATAGAGACATGCAGAATGATGCTACTATGTCTGTGTCTTGGCTTGGATGCCCAGTGGGCTCGCAGCAGTCACATCTGTTTACACACTTAAGGCTCACAAATGTGGATGATGCTTCATTCCTCAAATCACCTGATTTCCTTTCCTCCTAACACCCTCATCCTTATCTTTTTGTTGCTGTTGTTCCACTCTTATACATGATTCTACTCATAAACAACCTCAACTCCTTTGCAAAGCAGCATCAAAGGGTCAGCAAAACAGGTGATCTGATGAAAAGATTGGAAAAGGAATGCACAGCTGGCTGGATGGATCAGGCACCATAAGATATAAAGAAAGATAAAGAGCCGGGCGTGGTGGCTCACGCCTGTAATCCCAACACTCGGGAGGCAGAGACAGGAGGATTATTGAGTTCGAGGCTTGCCTGGGCTACATAGTGAGCTCAGAGCCAGCCTGAACTACAAAGTGAGACCCTGTCTCAAAAAAAAAAAAAAAAAAGAAAGATAAAGATAAAGTATTCGATTTACACCTTACACAAACCCTTCATTAGACAGTGTCACTGGTTCCCAAAACCAAAACAGGAATAAATTACCCTTTCCTGTTATTTCCTAAGATTTTATTCAATTAAGTGATAGCATATTTTTAAAAATTTATAGAATAAAATAAGCTCAGAATGAACGCTCTGTGGATCTTTTCTTTACAGGCCCACCCAATTCTTCTGTGGACTGGATACTTGGTCATCAACCAGCCTAGAAGAGTCTGTGTACTCTGCTATACACTGAGGGCCTTATGCGCACTTTAAGTGTAGGGACCATAGTAGGCAGATGGATGACCCCTTTCTTCCAAGAGGCACAAGACCCCATCACTGGATTTTCTGGCTAAATTTATGCTACATGGCAAATAGGAATTAAATGTACTATCCAAATTTAAAATACAAAGACTAACCTGAATTATCAGGGTGTATCACAAAGTCGCTTAAGTGTACAAAGGAAGATGACAGAAACAGAGACATGACTGCTGAAGGATTCGAGAGCCCATTGTTGGAACTGAAGAGTGAGGATGAGGCCATGAGCCCATAGGACCTGAAAAGGCAGGGATACAGATTCTCCCTTTGAACCTACAAAAAGGAATGGAATCTTGTTGATTCACCGATTTCAGCTCCCAACGTCTATTCTGGACATCTGACTTCCAGAGGTAGAAGACAGAAACTCCGACAGCCAGGTGAGCTGTGGTGTACTGTGCCTCAAGATGAAGCCTGGAACATTCACTCTGACCCAGTCCCTGGCCCTCTCTATTGTCACCCTGACACTCCCTATTGTCACCCTGACTCCAAAGCTCTGATCCATAATGAACTGATGCCATGAGATGTTTGAGTTTTGGACTTGCTATAGGTTTTCAGGGATTCAAACAAATAAGACATATGCAGATAGTGTAGCCGAGGAATACATGGCTTGAAAGCAGCCCCCGTGTCTGCAATGGCTGTTCAATCCATACGGAAGCAGCAGGCTTCCTGAACATTCCTGCCTACACAGGGCACAGCCACCTTCCAGCTACACCTTCAGCTCCCAGGCTCCCCAGGGGAGCCAGGCACAGCGTTATGGTCCCAATGGTACTAAATCGATGCAGTCAGGAATCATGCAGCTTTTCATATTGCAACTGCTAGTTAACATGTTCATGTTTCTGCAGAATTATTCCTGCTCTTCCCAAACTCTAATAACACAAAAATGTAGGGAGGTTTAAAAGAAAGTTATCTTTGTGGGTATGTAAGGCAGCCTCTCCGTACAGTAGTCTGGGACCGATACTTGCTGGTAATGTGACCCATTGCTCTTCATTCCTTTCCCATGGCACGGAGACACTCTCTAGCATCCACAGGGTGATAAAATGCTTGTCATTAATACTTTGTGCACAAGATGCTGCAGCTCCATTAAAACCACGGGCTGGACACTTGCAAGTGGGCACCCATTAGCTCAACCACTGCCTGGGCCTCCAGGGCTTGGCTGGAGCTACCTCACATGGAACTGAGTAATTCGGTAGCACTCTCTACAAATTCCCTGTCTTAAGAATTGGAAAAGAAATAAGAAAAAGGAAAAAAAAACCCTCATGACCATCATCAGCTTCAGTATGCACTTAGGTCTATGAGGACAAAACCAACCTAACTCATAACTTGTAACAAACACTGCAAAGCATCAGGAGGAGGGGAAAGCATGGTGCTGAGAGATGGGGGTGGGGGGGACAACTCTGAGCATCAGCCACTCCTCACTCAGGGTTTGCTTACCAATTCCATAGGCACCTTTTGAACTACAGAAAAGGAGCTCACTGCCAGGCCAGGTCTCCCCCAGGGTGGCGTTACCCTCCAAAGCCTAAGCTTGGAGGCATTGTGAATAACACCCAAGGGGGAAAGGAGTGGATTAAGATGATTCACAGCATCTGAAAAACAAATCAGAGTGACTAGAGGCTTGAGTGGATACTGAAAATAATCTTCTAGCAGCCACAGCATCTATATAAGCTCTAGCATGCATCAGAGCCTACGGAAGTGAGCTGGGTACCACTATGGGACTAACCTTGAAACCAGCACAGGAATTATTTCAGGATTTTTTAAGAGGAAATGAGAAAACTAAATTCCATGACACAGATCAAAATGTTAACAGGAATTACCTCTGGGCAATGAAATTGAACCAATGGCTGAAGCCTGAAAGAAAAAAATCAGCCTCACTCAAATGTCGGAGTCACTGGCCTTACCACAGTGACCATAACACTCATCCTCACTCACTCCTGCTATCCTGGATGCCTCAACTCCAACCACATAGGTAGTGACTTTGTTATAGCCTTCCTCTAAATGTTACAGGCAGAATTGCATCCTCCCCAAACTCACACACTGAAGTTCTAACCCTGGGAAAGTCAGGATGCAACTATACTTGGAGACAGCGTCTTTAAGAGGTAATCAAGTTAAAGATGAGGCCATTTAGCTGGATTCTCATTCAATCTGTTCCATGTCCTTTAAAGAGATCATCTGGACCCACAAGAGACACCCGGGATATGTATGCATAGTGGAAGAGCAGGGAGCTCTGGAGAAACCAAACTTGCTAAAACCTTGATCTTGAACTTCCAGCTTCCAGAACTAGGGGGAAATAAATGTTTGCAGGTGGGCCGGAGGGTTAGCTCAGTGGTTCCGGCGCCTGCCTCGCAAGCACAAGGTCCTGAGTTCAATCTGATCCCCGGTAACCACATACAATGCTGGGCGTGGAGATCACGCCCACCAACAATCAACACCGCATACCACAATGCCGGGTGTGGTGGCTCACGCCTGTAATCCCAGCACTCAGGAGGCAGAGACAAGAGGATTGCTGAGTTCACGGTGGCTTGCCTGGGCTCCCTGGTGAGCTCAGAGCCAGCCTGAACTACAAAGCGAGACCCTATCTCAAAAAAAAAAAAAATGTTTGCAGGTAAAGTCCTCTAGCCTATGATACTTTGTTAGAGCAGACTGGTTGACTCGACCTCAACCTGTCACAGGTCCTATGGTCAGACCTTTGCTTTACCCTTCTGCTAGAGTTTTCTTCCCATGGTTTCCCTATTTCTGACTTTTTTTGTGGCTCCATCCACCCATCACACATGTACATGCATCCCAGGCACAAACTCTCCATTGCTCTTATCTTTAGCTTAGAGCTACCAACACTTATTCCCCATTTCCCACAATAACCTTCCATCAGTGTGAGTCCGGGTGAGTTCACCTCTACATCCCATGGCCCACTCCCTCCCATTCCCTGAGCCTCTGGCCCACCTTCTCAAGCTTGCCATCAGGGTTCCTCTTCCCCAAATGCTCCAGATATGAATCCCACTACAAAGGCCATTTGTGTTGCATTAGCTTTTCACAGTCCAAATTCACTACACCTAATCCTCTTTATTACAGTTAGAGAACATTCAGTCTCTTTGGACTCCTGGCTTTTTAGCAAGAAACACAGCTATGGCACAGAAGTAATAGTGTTTTCCTGTAGTCTCCAGATCCAGTGGGTCCTCACTGTCCTTACCAAGGACTGCAATAATACACAAGCTATTTCCACATCTGAATTAAACTGTACTTAAGTTTTGTAGGTTAGGGGATGAAATCAGAATGGCAAATTTTTAAAGAGAAAGTTTTATATTCCTTTAAAACTTGCACTTGATTTAAAAAGAGTCTTATTCTAGTCCTTTCTGGTTAGGCTTTTACACCATTAAACAGAATGGGAACATAATCCATATTGTTTTATGGGGAATCCACTTTTAAGATATGTATAACAGTTAAGGAACATTAAGAAAAGTGGAAATTGAATCCCTTCCAGAAAAGCTTTAACTAGAGATAAGGAAAAAGGTCACAGGTTAGAAGTACTTCCAAAATTATAATCAGAAATTGCCAGGGCAACTGGATAGTAGCCTCATGAATTGCAGCATGAATTATTTTTCTTGACCTTTAATAAGGCAGAGAACAATTAATTTCTAAAGAAGATAAAAGTGAAGCACATTTTCAAGCAATAGGGAGAATACAAGTTCATTTATTCATTACATGAGTATTTACTGAGTGCCAACCTGGGCTGGATCTTAGGAGGGATGTACACATGAAGTTCCTAGGACTTGAGATGATGTAGGAAGTAGGGGGTAAAAATTCTCTGTGTGTAGGGGATAGGGTTTGGGTGGGTAGGTGGAATGCTGATGTAACAAGTTAGCTTCAGGACCTGATGGGTTTGACAAGTTCTTAGACAAATGGGGACTGACTCAGAACTGGACACACAGATAGCGGGAGTCAGATCAGTATGGGTCTGATTACTGTCTGATCCCCAGAGAAAAGAGTATCAGCAAGGGAATAAATAATAGAAAAAAACAAATTAAAAATATAGTGAACACTAAAATTTAAATGGTGCAAAGAAAGAATGTTACACAACTCTGGACATACTAAATGCCATTAATACTGCATGGTATATGAATCCCATCTCAATAAAGCCATTACTCTCCTCCTAAGAACAAACAAAAAAAGTAAACATAATAAGACCAATTAATATATTTTGGGTGATAAACATCATTAGTTAGAGCTAATCACCACCTGCCCAAAGAATACATTAAAAAGACCAAACATAGCAATTACTGAGAATATATAGGAAATGGACTCTCACATTCTGAAGCAGAAAATGGAAAACCAACACACTTACAATAGGGAAATGCTGTCCAACCTCCCTGACGCTAAACACAGTCTTCTACTGACTCACCTACTGCACTTTAGAGTACTAGTTAGTCCAAGACAATCAAGATGTGTGTCCCACACAAATGCTATACAGGAACATTCAAGGCAACTCTGTCATGTCAGTGTTCAGCTCAAAGAGTTGAAAACTAGAAGTCAACCAGATGGCTATAAACAGACAACTGGATCACACAATGCAGTTGACCTGCTCCCTGGAATACTACTCAATGCTGACAAAGATGACCCACTGCTGCGTGCAACAGCAGAGAGGATGGCAAACTCATCATGTTGACAGAAAGAAGCCAGGCACTGTGCAGACATTGTGTGAGTTCATTTATACAAACTCTAGTTAAACACAGTCAATCAGGAGTGCCAGGAAACAGAACAGTGGTTTCCTGGCCCAGGACGGTCTGGCCTGTAACAGGGGTCCAGGAAATCTTTCTGGATGACAGAAAGGTTCTATTTCTTGAGTCTAGTATTGGCTTTATGTGTAAGCACATCTGTCAAAACCCACTGAATTGAATATTTAAGTGGATGTAGTTTATTCTGCATAAATTACACCTCAACAAAGTTGGGAAACTGAAACAATCCAACCAAGGAAGTAAAAGGCACATACACCAAAGTCTCAAATTTTTTCTTTAAAAAATATCAAAGCAGGCATTCAAATAGACCATTCTACTTTCAGCATTAATGAAAACTGTATTAATGGCCACCTTCTTAAATATCTCTGTATACACCAAGTGGGATGAGTGTGGCTGCCTTTGGTGGTGTCTTCGTTTTTTTTAGTCCTGTGCATGGAACCTGGGGCCTCATGGGTCCCAGGCAAGGGCTCTAACACTGGGCTACAACCATAGGCCAAGAAAGCTAACTTTAAGGCACTTTCCATGCATTATATTATTAAATTTGAAGAATCTCACAAACAGAACTGAAGTCTCCCTTTTACACATGAGGAACTGCGATGTCCAAAGACATGGTTCTTGTTGGAGATGGCACTAAAGTTCTGGCACTCCAAGATCAATGGTCTTCATACATCCACTCACCCCTGCAAGCAGCTGGGTAGGACAGTCACATCAGTCGAAGCAACAGTCAAGATAAACACGTGCCAGTAATGCATCATACTAGGTCCTCTCCCCAGCCAGTTCATAAGGGGCAGACTGATGCTATAGACCTGTCCTGTGGGAAAATGAAAGCTCAGAGAGGTTTGGTGGCTTACTAGAGCTCCCATGGCTAGGCAGGAACAGGATCAGGGTTGCTATACAGGCAGTCTAATCCCAGCACCAATGCCAGTCAGATTAACTTCTCCCAGGTCATAAACAGCTGTATTGTGGGAGTCTGACAGACTAGTAAAAGTTCAATGTCCTGTTAAAAAAAAAAAAAGGAAGAATGCAAGCATTGTTTTAGGGGTGGTTTTTTTTCTGTTTTTTGTTTTTGCAACATGGTCTTGCTATGTAGTTCAGGCTGGCCTTGAACATGGTGATCCTCCTCGCTCAGCCTCTTAAGTACTGAGATTACAGGCATGTGCCACTATGCCTGCTAGCTTTTTTTTTTTTTTTTAAGATACTGAGAATGGAATTCAGTGCTCCATCCTCAGGGTCTTCCCCCACCTTACTCCCATTTTTTGAGATAGGGTCTCACTAAATTGCCCAGGCAGAGTTTGAACCTGCAGTCTTCTTGTCTCAGCTTCCTACAGTGTTTGAATGCACCACCATGGCCACGCAGCACAGGGAAAGTAAAGCCTTTTCAATCCAAATACTGAGGGAGTTTGGTCACCAGACCCCTTTACTACTCTCCAGAACACCAGGCATACAAGACCAGAGAGACTCATGAGCAGGAGCTTCCTTCTCTGTACCCAGCATCTACTGAAGCAGGAAGAAGGGAAGTAGTCCAGGCTCCACCAATCCACAGTCCACAGTGGCACTGGCAGCGAATGCCATTAATGTCACAGGGTGATGGCATTTTCTGTGTTCATCTGATTGGACCCTGGGACAGATCCATTGAACAGAAAAATACAAGGTCATAGTCTAATTTTGCTTCCAAGATCAAACAAGACCTACATACAGGATGGTATGGCTGTAGACTGGCTCATTGTGGTAATTCCATTTTCCTTGCTGGAAATTATCTGAATATCAATGTTATGAGTTACATGTACACAGCGTACTACTTTAAGAAATATTTCAAATTCTAAACGGCAAGATTACCATATGCAGATCCTAGAGAAATGCAGTGGTAGGTCCGATCACCTACCAGACCACAGAGAAATGCTTACCATCTGACATCCTCCAAGTCCAGGATATTTATTCATCATCCTGTCGAAATGCTGCCATTCATTCATAAATACCAGCCAGGCTCCTCTGCACCTGGCCAGGAATTCTGTTCAGTCTGGTGAAACACACTAATTACATACTTTCACCTTCTGCCCTTAGGATGATATGCCTGACCAGGCTGAGGAAGACTAATGAGGGGATTCTGGAAAAAATTTTGATAGTAAGAAGAAAAACAGAGTGTGGTGATATGAGAAGAAGAAGCAGGGATAAAAGGGAGAAAAAGTGAGCAGAAAGGTGAAGAATCAGATCTAGATTTAGGCTGATAGAATCAGCAGTGTCATCTTCAGTGTGGGCATCATCACCAGCATTCTGTTTATTTTGCAGAACCAGGGATTGAACCCAAGACTTTGCACTTATCAGGCAGGAGGTGGCACTACTGAGCTACACCCCCCCACACACACACACACACAAACATGCCAGTCACCATCATTCTGGATAAAAGGAAAATTTTGCAGAGCCAAAATTAGCCTTATAATAATATCAAAGCAGCTTGGTGACAAAATATGCAGCAATTACTCCTTTCTCTATTGGTATGTCCACTGAATCTGGAAACCCAAGGTCACACCCTGAAAAAAATAACCTTTAAATAGTTCCTGTGCTGGGTGCTCATCCTTACCACAAAATTCTAAAACGCTGTCTGTGAGGCTATGTGCTCATGTCCTTCCAGCACCTGCACTAGCTCTGCCACCCTAAAAGCTCGAAGAAGCTGGCCCCAGGAGCATGAAGACCCCAATCAGGGCACTGCCCTACATAATACAATGTGAGGCATCTGAGTACAAGGGATATACATTTTTAGTCCCCAACAAAAAGGTGCTTGCTGACAGCTAGCTGTCAGTGATGGATGGAGAATTAATATGAAAATGGAAGGATGAGAAAAATGAGGACCTACGCCTACAAGCAAGGAACCGAGGAAAGTAGCTGTGGATTGTGAATTAGTTTACTCAATCAGCACCACATCGTGGGTGACAAGCAGCCTGATGAAGGGGAGTGACCTCTGCTCATACATTACACCCTCTGTGTCTAGCACGTCCCTATGAACACACAGAGGACACCCACAAAGGACTCAGGGTCTTGGTGCTATTCTACAACCCTGGCATCACTCTGTTGCGTTGGAGGCTCAAACTGATAGGAAAACAAAAGAAGACCATGATGGCAGGACAGTGAGAGCGGTAGCTGGCCAACTGGACTGCCATGACAGACATCAAAGAACCATGAGTACCGGGCATGCTTAGAAGTGTGCATATCTACATATACGTATATGGGCTAAAATACCGTTCTTGTCACCTCCAAGGCTCTGCATCAAGGTGAATTACAGCTCCAAAAAGAGCTGTTTCAGGGAACAAGCTGAGATGCTGGAGTACATCATAGCTCCCCAGTCCCCACTAGAGGAAAATGGCTCCACTGCAGCTTTACATCTGAATAACTGGGGACCAACACAACTTAGTGACTTGCCATTAGCTGTCCTTCTCTACCTGCCAGTGGAAGAAGTCATGGTACTACTCCTGAGAGCCGATATCCTACGCCAGTCATGGTGAACCTTTTAGAGACAAGTGCCCAGATTGCAATCTCAAACCCATCTATATACCACAAAAAAAGTCAACACTGCCATTAAGCCTGAAGGCTGAGGTTTTACTTTAGAAAACACAACTAATATGTTCACATCCTTTGTCTTAAAGAACAATACATAAAACAGTATCATAGCGGGGCCGGAGGGTTGGCTCAGTGGTTCCGGCACCTGCCTCGCAAGCGGAAGGTCTTGAGTTCGATCCCCGGTAACCACATACAATGCTGGGCGTGGAGACACGCCCACCAACAATCAACACCGCATACCACTATGCCAGACATGGTGGCTCACGCCTGTCATCCCAGCACTCGGGAGGCAGAGACAGGAGGATTGCTGAGTTCGCAGCTGCTTGCCTGGGCACCATAGTGAGCTCAGGGCCAGCCTGAACTACAAAGCGAGACCCTGTCTCAAAAAGCAAAAAAAAAAAAAAAAAAAAACCCCAAAAAAAAAACATTATCATAGGTTCCCCACCATTACCCTGGGGTGTGGTGGGAAACTACCTGAAAAATCAGAATATCTGTAATTAACTGACTCTTCCAGGCTTCCACATCTTACACAAGACAAAGGAAGTCATTCAGTCAGGGCTCTCTCTAAACACCTATATGCACTCTGCTTCTTGGGCTCCTTTAAAATGAGAAGGGAAGAAGAGGAAGAGCTCCTGCCAGTGGAATGCTAGGAGAAGCAGTGAATGTCGCTTCCACATCTGCCCACGAAGAACCTTGCTTAACTGTCATTCTTTCTCTTACAGAGTCCCTGGCCTTGGGGGCCACTTGTTCCAGCAAGTACAGCTACAAGACATCACAGCCTCTTGGGTCTGGGCTTCCTGGGTCTATGTGGAGCACAGGTTCCTGCTAACTCTTACTGAATGAGTAATGAGAGTGAGAAATAAACCTTTACTGTACCAAGATCCTGAGATACTGCAATCTGTCTATCAAAGTAGATGACTGCTAGGCACCAAGATAGGCCTCATGGGTCCATTCCATTCTAGTTTTGTGGTAAAGTAAGCATCCAGTCTTCCTTTTTCTTTTCAATTGACTATATTTCTCTTTTAATTCTCTGTGTGCAGTCCTCCAGATTGTGGAGAAATTTGTCCGCACACCTCCCCTCCTTCAAGAAGGCCAGTCTGCTCACAGGACTCCACATTCCATGCCACCTCTCACGCCTTCACTCCGTTTCCCAAGGCCTGCTTCTGCACTGAGCCCACCTCTCCCTGCCACACTGCCCCAGGCATCACTTCTTGTCTAACCCCTAAGTGAGAGCACCTTTTCTATAGATCCAGGCATACAGATTGTAGAAACTTTCTACTCCCTGTTGAGACTTTCCCCAGTAGTTCTTCCAAGAAAACACAACAAACTAACCATCTATTAAACGAGCAAACAAAAAAATAAAAGAAATGAAAATAAATTTAAAGAGAGGTAAAAGAGGGCTGGGGATTTAGCTCAAGTGGTACCGCGCCTACCTTGGAAGCATAAGGGCCGGAGTTCGATCCCTGGTTCCGAGAAAAAAAAAAAGATGGGTAAATAGAGGTAAAAGAGTAAATGGAGCAGATATATATATACACACACATACACATTCTTACATGGACATACAGATACAGATATGTGTAGACAGATTTTTCATTTCTGTCCTAAATCTTAATAAAGCACTAGCTACCATAAAACAGCAGAGACAGTGAAAATAAAAGATTATTCAATGTCAGAATTAAAACAAACAAAAAATTCAATGCTGGAAAGCAAATAGATAAATAGTACCTGACTTAGATTTAAGAAAGATAAATCTAAAACTAGCAACAGGAACAGCCAAGAGGGAACCCGATTCACATCACAGAGCCACTGAAGCCTCAGGCACTGGTGGAACAGTACTTTTGATATAGAGGTCTTTTCCAACTGTGTACAGCCTCAGAAGCTCTTCCAATGAGCCCTGTAATGACACCATCATTCTATTCCCAGAAAAAAAGACAGTCATATCATGTTAAAAACCAAAGTGAGGCCAAAGATATAGCTCAGGGGCATTTTACCTGCCTGGCAGGAATTTGATCCCAGGCACATAAATACATACATACATACATACATACATACATACATACATACATACATACTTACTTACTATTGAACAGAGACACTCAGCCTTCTTCCCTGTATCAGCTCCCAGAACAAAAGCAGTCAGAGCAACAACCTCCCTAAGCAGAGTATTGGAAAATGTTTCCCTGGGAAAACTGATGAAGTAACAGGAAGAATCCAAAGATTCAAACACAGTAGTTTTCCTAACAGATAGTCCATATTTAGTTACCCTCACCCATGTACTGAGAATGAGCTCATGCTTTCATGAGTCCCACCATAAAGTATAGATAGATATAGACCAATGAAAATATAGAGGGAAATACTTCATCACCAAAGATATTAATCAAATAAATAAGTTCTGTAAAGACAGAAGTGATATAGAAAGAAGGACATTTAAAACATCAGAGAGATCAAAGAGCAACTTCTTGAATAAAACAAGAATGGGGTACTATTAAACAAAAAGGAAATAGTGGGTAGATCATTTTTTAAAAACTTCAGAAATTTCACGTATGCAGCTGGAAACCATCTATGGAAAAACTAGATGAAATCTCCTAGAAAGTAGTACTGCAAGATGAATATAAAAACAATATGAAATTATGAAATAGGCTGGGGTATACAGAGTCTAAATGCCAAAACTCTTCCAAAAGGAAATAGTCTCTCTTAATGGCACAGTAGGATAGGGTTGCCAATATAGTCTTGTAGTCCTCTTAAGAACTAGAGGGAAATGAAAAACAGTAAGAGTCGAATGGTTTTGTACTTTCTGAGTGCTACACTTGGTCTTACAACTCTAAGCAAAAACTGAATTTTGAATCATGTTATACATAAGTACTCAAAAAAGTTATGATGAGAACAAAAAATATTTTGACACATCCAGATAGACAGATACATACATACATACATACACACACACAGATACATAGATATATAGATACACAGATATGGAGACAGGAACATATAGACAGATAAACATTCAATTCTTCATCCTTTCTCAGAAAGCTGCTAAAGGATGTACTCCCACAAAACAATAAGCAGATCAGTATAGGGGAAGATGAGGAACAAAAACTACAACTCATGACACAGGAAGGGACAGGGTTATAAAATTCATACTATTCTTAACTAAAATATCAGAATGGAATCCCCCTGGTGTCAGCACAGAGAAAAAAACAGCCCAAACTGTAGACAGTACAAAGATTCTATGAGAAATTGCTTCTTAACATGAAAATAAAAGAATACAGCATGGAAATTTTGAAAAGACTTAGAACATCCAACTATGATGTTAAATATTAATGAAAGCATTTAAAACTAAATAAATAGGAAAATACTTATAAATAAGTTCTCCAGGAAAAATAAAAGATGAAACAGGAACAGAAAATTAATTTTAGGATAGTACATGACTTGGCTGTGAATGCATTTATACATTACACCAATTTACACTGAACCACCTTCCTAAAAGTCATTAATTAACTATATTGAAAGAATTTAGAGACAAAAGATATACATTGAGACGGGGCAAAAGAGCAGATGGGAGATAAATTCATGTCATTGCAAAACCCACAGAAAACATCTAAAACTAAAAATTAAGTAGTAGCCATGTAACTATAATTAATTGTAATTAAGTGTTTTAAGATTATAGAGACAAAACAGATTCACCAAAAGAGTTAGAGTATCGGGAGGCAGAGACAGGAGGATTGCTGAGTTCGCGGCGGCTTGCCTGGGCTCCATAGTGAG
>PVIC010004528.1:0-62127 GCA_004025085.1 Thryonomys swinderianus
ACCACTCACATATCTTGTGCCTAGACATTTGTGTTTGTTTTTAGAATAGTATTACTCCACCTAGACCAGCACTGACACACAACACTATTCTAAATTTGTATCTCTGGATTTTTATACAGTGTATCCACACGACCCCCAGCCTGACTGACATTGTCACCTCAACAGTCACTTTAGCTCTTTGGAGGAGCATCTCCTCCAAATGACAGAATTAAGGCAAAGGATTTACTGTGTCCTTTCTACTTCTCACACCTTTGATGCCGCATCTTCCTCCCAAGATGGATGTTCAGCTCTCATGTATGTTCTGCTTTTCAGTTACATGTTCCCAAATATTCATTTACTAGTTTAACCTGCGAATCTAAGAGGCAAATCAAATTTCAACATGATCTAAATCAAACTTGCTCTTGTCTTTTGAGATCCAAGCTGCAGTTCATGAGTTGATCCTTCATAGAACTATTTGCCTTCTGATGTTTGTAAATAGTCTTTGAAATTCAGAATTTTTCTTGCATGTTGTCATCTGTTTTTATCAATCTTTGCAAAGGTTTCGCCAGTTTAATGACTTTTCCCATGAAACACTGTTCTTCGTTGATATTTCCATTGATTTTTCTTTGGGTTGTTATTGTTTGTATTATTGACCTTTGTCCCTGCAGTTAGTTTCTTCCTTCTGTTTCTCTTGAGTATCTTCTTTTGATCTTTCTGCAATATTTTTAAATTTAACATAACCACCCTGATATATATGTGCCTGACTTAGTCTGCTCTCATAACCATAACAAAACACCACCATATCCTGGGTGACTTATAAATAACATAAATTTATTTCTTACAGCCTGGGAGGCTAGGGAATCTCAGGTCAAATTTCTGGCAGATTCAGTGTCTAGGGAGCCTACTTATTATATCATATCTGAGTCTTTTTGTTGTTGCTGGGTTTTCCCATGATGGAAAACAATAGAGCAACTCTCTAGGACCTTTTTCATAAAAATAACAACCCCATTCAAGGGCTCCTCCCCTAAAACCACATCTTTTCATAATAACGTAGTGATTATTAGATTTCAACAAATGAATTTTGATGTTATGTTCATATCATAGAATAACCTTGACCTTGAGGTATTCTTTAAACCTCATGCTTGCATATTGCTTCTTTCAGGAGCCTTTGCTGCTCACATCACAAGCTATTAACACAACAGGTAAGGTGATAAGGGAACATATTTCTGTCTTGATTTTCTAATATTTCATTAGTTCCTTTTCACAGAGAGCTTTGTTTCTGAATTTACCAAGATCTTGGTTGATTTTCTTGGTATTCTGATTTCAGTAGCTACTTTGTTAGCAATGAAACCAAAACATTAAGGAAGTAAGAGAGGAGTAAATAAACTTTCCTTCTCCCTACACTCTGCAGAAGGAACCCGCCTCTGCTCCACTATAAACTATTCACTGGTCCTCTTCCCTTTTTACTCAGCAATTAACTCATACCTGTGTTAAATATATGTAATGATTTGGTGGGTTTGGGGATGTTTAAATAGTTGGGAAAACACTAGTTTTCATGTGTCCATGAGTGCATTTCAGAAAAAGATTGGCATCGAATTGGTAGACTGAGTAAAAAAGATCCTCCTCACCAATGTGAGTGGCATCATCCCATCTTTTGGAAGTCCAGATGTAACAAAGAGGAGGAGGAAGAATGAATTTCACCTCTCTCTCCTTGGACTGGTTTTCCTTTCTCTCATGTCTGCCTTTAAGCCAGACAGCCCTCTTCTCCTGCTTTCAGATACTGGCATTCCTGGTTCTTGGACATCTAGATTATAGGATTTACAGACTGTGCCCCTGTGTTATTTAGCTTTCCATTAGCTGTAACCAAATATGTAAAATAGCAACAATAAGATAGAAAACTTATTTTGGTTTAGTTTCATAGATTGCAGTCCACAGTTGTTTGTGTATGTTATTTGGATCTCTGGTGGCCTGGTGTCATGGCACAAGTGGATAATGGATGGATTCCGTTCACCTCATGGCTTCTAGGAAACAGAGTAGAGATCAGAGTTCCCCTGTGTCCTTCAATTGTACGTCCCCAGTGAGGTAGCATTGTTTGACTAAGTTCAGATTCCTAGATGTTCCAACAACTTCCAGTATTTTCATGGTCTTGGTACCAAGATTTTAATGCATAGACCTTTGAGGTACATTATACATCAAATATGTAGTACTTTCTTTGTAATCCTTCTGCTTCAAAATGAATAAAATCTCTGACTTTTCTAATTTTCCAGTTTTTTTCAGAAAGTATATTGGGGTTTACTTGGGACATTATAAGCATATAAGCCCGGTTCAGTCATAAATCCCCTCTTATGTAACACTATATAATAGCTACTAGTTCTGTTTCTCTGGTGAACCTTGCCCAGTACAATAAATCCCCTATGTATTTATCATTTTCTCACTTATTTTTCATAGATCCACACATCTAACTTATTTTTATAACAAAAAGAAAATAATCATGCATACACTTGATATTTTCAATAATCATCATGCATTCCCAGAAATAAATCTTATACATATTATGTTTATGAATTTTGCAAAATACTTTCATGAATGCTGAGTGACGCCTGATTCAGAATTTTAATAGACTTACTAACCATTATAAATTAGAAGTATGAGATTATTCATTAATGTAATAAAACATGAAAAAAACCCTTCAGGTGCACATTTATTTAATTATTTCTCCTTATTTTACTTTTGACTCAAAGACAGATAGTATAATTTAGTTAAAATCATGACTTTCAGGTACAAAGGAAACTGAGAGATTGCTCAGTAAACTTTTCAACTCAATGGCTCAATGACAATAGTGACAGCTTTTGCAATTAGTTTAGGCTCTGTTTCTTGAGGCAACTGTAAAAACCTACAGCCATGTATTCACTTTGCAGTGAAATTGGTGCACATCATAAAAATTGTACTTGAGTTAATTGGTGCATTGGCTGACAGATTTAGCAAAGAGGGCAAGCCTTGAGCCAACCAGTTACTGCTTAAACTGCTCTCTGGTAACGGTGCTGGCTGGGATCACTGCAAATGCTACACCTCCCCAAGTATTATATGAGAAACAAACTGAGAACTCTCGTATCTGGGGCTGTCAGTCTGACAATTTTCATAAGCATCAAATACCCCCAAATTATGAAAAATAAAAAGAAATGCTCTAGCTGGAGATATTTTACAAGTATCAAGCAATTGTATTATAATATGATATAGTTACATATAGTGAATTGTAGTGAGTCAATTCTGGTGAAAAAAAATCCAACATGATATAAAGTTTATCTATTTTAAGTTTAATTAGTCCATTGTAAAATTTTCATTATCTAACATGTCCAAGGAAATGACTCTGATTTCTCTATTTGAGCCCAAATTCCTTCTTATCTTCTCAATAGAAATAAACTTTGAACTAATTTTAAGACGATTTCTTTCTTGAGTGTTGTTAAAAAAGGGTTCCTGGTTGTGTGAATATATATATATATATATATATATATATATATATATACACACATATATATATATATATATTTTTTTTTTTTTTTTGAGACAGGGTCTTGCTTTGTCATTCAGGCTGGCCTTCAGCTCACTATGTAGCCCAGGCAAGCCTCGAACTCGGCAATCCTCCTGTCTCTGCCTCCCGAGTGCTGGGATTACAGGCGTGAGCCACCACACCTGGCCTGGTTGTGTATATTTAGAAAGCACTTTTAAAAGGGCAGCAAGTGTCTTAGGATGATTATTCTCAAACCTGAATGCTGTAGGAGAACATAAACAGTCAATGAACAGTGACTTCACTCATCTTCAAAGACATTTAGAAACACGGAATATTTCTCAAGATACAGAATATTAAATGTTCAAGAGGTTAAAAGTAACTTAGAAAAATCACATCTTTATTTCCAGTTGGGTGAGGGAATGGGAAAAAATGAGAATTGTGTCATATACTACTACAAATTCTCAATATTGTGTGTGATCCTGATGTGTGTATATAATGTACCAATAAAGATTCAAATTAAAAAATGTGACTTAGAATAATATTATCTAGGGCTGGAGATTCAGTTCAGTGGTTCTGGCACCTGCCTACCATGTGCAAGGTCCCTGGTTGGATACCTGGTATCCACATACAATAATACCGGGTGTGGTGACTCACGCCCACCAGCAATCAGTACCACATGCCACAATGTAGGGCATGGTGGCTCACTCCTGTAATCCCAACACTTGGGAGGCTGAGGCAGGAGGATTGCTGAGTTCGAGGCTTGCCTGGACTACATAGGTGAGCTCAGGGCCAGATGGATCTACAAAGCAAGACCTTGTCTCAAAAAAAATTAAATAAATAAAAACAAGAAAACCACATTATCTATAAATCTAAACCTTTTATTTTGAAACACCAGAAATAATATATGTTTTAATTTTAGGGTATTTAACTATTGGATACATAAAAAGGAATTTAAAATATTATTTTTACATCATGTGTATAGAAGAAAGTAGTACGACTTTAAACATAGCCTTACATTAGTTTTTTTTTTTTTTTTTTTTTTTTTTTTTTTTTTTTTTTTTTTTTTTTTTTTTTTTTTTTTTTTGAGACAGGGTCTCGCTTTGTAGTTCAGGCTAGCTCTGAGCTCACTATGTAACCCAGGCAAACCTCGAACTCAGCAATCCTCCTGTCTCTGCCTCCTGAGTGCTGGGATGACAGGTGTGAGCCACCACGCCCGGCTGCCTAACATTAGTTTTAATGTTGGATCCAAGTTCTTTTGGGGTTACTCTTTTCTTTCTGAGTGATTAGATTAATTCAAAGATGTATATGGCTTTGTGTTCTTATTGGAATTTTGTGTATATAGCTTTATGTTCTTATTGGAATTTTCAGCTCTCCTGAGAGATTTGGATTTGTTGCATTTGGTAACTGGAAGTAGATTCACAGTGACACTAATGAAACTTAAGCTTTAGCTCATTTCTCCCTTTTGTTCTTTTACAAGTGTTCTACTAATATTTACTATGGTCCTATGAATGTTAAATCTTTGCAAAAGTAAGGTATTTTGTACATTTAGTCAAGACCACAAGTTATTTCTACTCGAACTTCTTTTCTGCTATGCTTTCCTTCCTGTTGAGATGCTCTGGAGAGTCTGAAGGATTTATAAATATGGTTAATGAGAACTAAGCAGGGGATACATGTCCTTATGACTTTTATGTTCTTATTAAACATCTATATTCATTCTTATTTTTAGTTTTGTAATCTTTTATTAAAGAGAATCACTAGATTTCCAGTGCTTTAGTTGGTTCCCAAGTTGAAATCAACCCTGAAAAAAATTTTAATATTTACCCTAGAGATATTTTTAATCCTTTAAGTTCTTTACAGTCTTTCCTGTGTCCTGGTTTTATTTCTGTGTCTATGGACTATTGATCTCCTGTCACTAGTGCATTTTATCACAACCGATTACACATCTGTTTATATTGAATATTGACCTCTTGAAATAAGTCCTTGTTTTAAAAAAAGAAAAACGTGTGAGTCACAAAGAAAGCTGTACTTTTCATGCTTCTAGCATTAAGTTCACAATCTTTATATTTTTATCTTTCCCCTAGTCATTCATCCTTCCTGTTCTACCCAGCTTTCCCTCTGTGTTTTAGCTAAAGATAATGGTCCTCCTTTAGCTATCCCAACTGACAGAAATAAGCTCTCAGGTCTGGTTACAACATCTAAATTATACTGACATTGTAACCCACATAGGATGGAGTGTAAAATTCCCGTGGAGCCAGGTTTCCATCTCTGATCCAACCTACATGGGGTTAGAACTGCTATATAAGCTGCACTATAATCTTTGCTTGGAACATTACCTCATCTTTATTCACTGTCACTTTCTGTTACCAAAGTAACTGGATCCCAATCTCTCTCTCTCTCTTTTTCTCTCTCTGTCTCTCTCCCTGTCTGTCTGTCTGTCTGTCTGTCTGTCTGTCTCTCTCTCTCTCTCTCTCTCTCTCTCTCTCTCTTTTGGTACTGGGGATAGAACTTGGGCCCTTATGCATCCAAGGTTGGCATGGTACCATTTGAGCTAAATCCTAAGTCCCAACCTCATATTTGACTAATCTTCAGGAGAGCAGTGTCGGAAAACCTTCTCCAAATAGTTTAGATTTAGTCAAATATGTCATTTGCTTTATTTCTTTTTGTCTTAAACACCCAGTACTCGATGTAAGGACACTTGTGTTGTTGATAACTATATTTTCAACACTTATATAGTTCTTAGTCTGTACTGGTTAAGCCATAGTTATGTGTTTTAAGGAAGGAAAGAAAAGCGATGGAGTGAAGGAAAGAAGCAAAGAAAGGAAAACCAAGAATAGTAAGGAGATAAAGAAAAATGGATGTGGATGAATAGTGGCCAAGCTGAGATTTGAAATATATTCTGACCTGCCTAGTGGGTACTTAATTATACCTATTTTGTGCCATCCACAAAGACACAGGACACGGGAGCTATTGATAGGTGCTAGATGTTTTATTCTAACCTATAAGACTTTCTAGTTTTCAGTAAATATGTAGCTCTGTGTAAGCATCACTTAAGCTTTACTCATTCACTCAATGTGAGTGTACTTAGTGCCACACTCTGAAGGACAAGTGTGGAAGGTATGAATTTATATAACCTACTGTTGAGACAAGAATAGTGGATATACACTAAAGATAGCATTTACATTGGACTTGTTCTATAAGCAGATTTTTGTTTTTGATTATTAAGGAAAAAATGTGAATCACTTCTGAAAAGTATTCACAGTTTCATAAAATAAAGATTCAGTAATGTATACATTTTATGTAAAGTAAAAGGAAAATACTACCAAGCAAGACATGGCTATTACAAATACATGGCAAAGGAAGCAAAGAGCTTTGGAGTATGGGATTGATAGCCTATTTCTTATACAAGCAATAAACATGCAGAATATGTTTATTTTCCTTGACAGTCCTTAACGAAGGAACCAAGGATATATATGAAGTCTGGTGATAAATGCTGAAAAGTTACTTTGTAATGTTCTCTCTGTTTTTTTATGTGGAATGTCTCCTTCAAAAAAGTTTTCAGGTATTTATTAGGATTCCCTGGAAACAGACTGGGATGAAGATTTGAGTAGAAAAAGTTTATTGGTGAAACCCTAAGAAAATGTCCCTGCAGGGACATGGAGAGAACAGGATTTAGCAGAGGTACAAGTTAATTGAAATTCATTTTCACACAGGCATGCTGTCTTTATTGTATAATTCCTCTTCCTGCAGGAGGCTTTGAAATGGGAATGGTCATGTAAATCAATATTACATACCATAGGAGGTCTGTACTCTTGCAGTATTGATCGAGGAAGCAAGACTAAGCCTTTGGATTTCTGCATCATTGGATACAAGTTGCCCCAATGATAAGCTTTAACCTAGGGTGAGACAACAGAGAGCAATTCCAGAGAATTATAGTGTCAATACTTCCAGTCACTTGAGAAATGGGGTCCTCGGCCCACTGTGGGAATTCACTTCATGGTCAAGTTAGAGCATTAAAAAGAACTTAAGAGTTGACCAGGAGGATGAGTTTTATGCTTTTGGTTTAAGGGAAGAATGAAATACTACAAATGAAAATACTTTTACTGAAAGGGAAATGAAAAATTGATAAGTAGAGTAAAATCCTTATTTTTTCATCTTGAAGATATCTAAGCAATTATCTGAATAATTATAATAACTATTTCATTAGATAATGTGACTCATTACTATATTACCTGAAATATTGAAATACTGTAGCTTCTTTTCTGTGTGTTGGAGTTTTGGGGAGACAGGACCTCTAGCCCTCAAAGCTTTTGTTTTTTCATCAGGACTTATTTATTACCTCTTAACTAGTGGACCCTAATTCTAACAAATTAATCAATACAACCAAGTCGTTACTGTAATTTAACAATGCTGATTTTTCTTGCACTTAAATTAGATGCATTTGCCTAATAACCCACTTGATTTTTAATACACCAGCCAGGGCTGCACAAGAGCATCTAAAAGAACTCCAAGTGAAAGGATGATTCTCCTGTAAAACATTTGCTACTGACAGTGAGCTCTCTATCTGCAGAACACAGGAGGTGATGGTATTTTCCAAGAAAGTAAATCTCGGGCTGACAATAACTTGCCAGATCACTTTCTTCTCAAGTTCCATTCAATAATTACATGTGTCTTTAAAACCTCAAGATGAAGATGTGAAGTTAAAATACAAAAAGAAAAACTGAAGGTAGTGAATTACTAACATTTTATCAGTACTTAATAATGAGTGTACCTTTCTACACTCTATTTTCTAAATATCAGTACTTAACTGCTTTTGGTAATGCAAAAAATAAATAGCTATAATTTATCTTAATTGTGTGATTTATGTCTTTTCTATAAAAATATAAAACTTACTGATTTTCTCTCCACACAAACTTGTAAAATATTTTGCACAGATGGATTTTAGATTCTCACCGGACAGAGGAGCTTCATTAACTATTAACCTTAAAGGAAGCTGCAGTTCAACAGTCATCAGTTCCTCACATTTGCATTTTGGCAAAAATTAGGCATCAACACTTTATTTTTTGGAAAAATGCTCTTTAATTACTTTTGTTTGTCTTAATTTTTGTCAAGTTTTATAATGTTTCTTAAGGTCATGCTCTATGCATTTGGGGATAAGTATAATGTTTTTTCATTCTTAGAATTTCAGAACTTAGTGGGGTTCCTGGCTTTCAGTAAATGTTTACTGAAGGTGAAGGAAATTAGTTAAGTGGTAACAGAGGCCAACAGATTGAGTTTCTATGAACCAAGTTAATTACAGTGTTTATAGCTCTGAGTGTTATAATGTGATATACTTAAAATACTGGATGTGAAAGTAACTTTTGTAAGCTATACCTAAGTAAAATATAACTTGTTCATATAACTTGTATACTCAGCATCTATATTTAATTGTATAAGTAGCATTAAAAGTAGTAGAACGTATATATTATTAAAATGTTCAAGTGGAAATAAGTTACCTTATAAACTTAAATTTTTAACTATCACTTGGCATATGTTTCTGGCATCTTTAAACATACTGATAACTAGCATGACTCCTTGGATCTTAGAAGAGAGCTCTAAAAATAGTTGACATTTTCCAGTTTCTATAGTAACAAAGAAAATGGCCTCATACTCTAGCACTGCTCCCACAGAGCTTACTGTTCTGTGTGGTTTGCCTACACTCCATAGTACTATGTTATGGTAGTAAAAACTACTATTATTCTTTTCTCAGTATTGACATCTCTTTTAACAACCTGGTCACTCATGTGACAACCTATTTATCTGACTTGGTTAAAACAGTGTAGTTATTTTTCTAGAAACTGAGTTTTACGTTAAAAAAAAAAAAATGCTGAGCCCAGGCCAGGTTTGGAACATGGTGTTATTTGAACTGAACTAGAAAGTTCCAAATACTCTGCTACCTTAACATTTCACCAATGATGACTGATTCTTTTCAGTTAAATTATTAGCCCCCTTTTAAAATGAATTTATGACCACTGACTGTTCAGGAACCTCCAATAAATTTCATAACTTCAAGTATGTCTCTTGGTACCATGTACACCAATTCCAGTAATGTTTTCCTTCACTGAGCTAATTTTCTCAAAATGGAAGAATTTGTCTTTCTGACTTTAGAAGGAATCCTCAGAGTTGCAGATAGAAGTACCTATTAAATGTTTTGCCAGAGAGTGGTTGGTGAAATAAAAGTGTGTTTATTCTGGGAGTGGGATATTCAATCTGATACATTATTTGCTCTTGTTTAGGTTATATAACTTAAATAAGTACCTCTTCATTCCTGAAAATTTAATAATGATAGCACACCACTTGGTGACTGTGGTAGGCAGACTAATAATTGCTCTGATATTACTATTATCGATAATAATATATGACCAACTCCAAATTCCTAAGACCTGGCAATATGTTAGATTATGTGGCAAAAGGGAGTTAAGGCACAGAAAAAACTTAAGTCATTGAATTCAGTCAATCTTGCATAGGGAAATAATATTTAATTATCCCATTGGGCCCATTTTATCACATCATAAAAGTGAAAGAGACAGAAATGTATCCTTGGAAGCAACAGGGAAATGGGATCATGGGAAGGACTCCTCAGGATAGTACATAATTTGAATTATGATTGTTCATAATTTTGAACTTGAGGAAGTAGACCAAAAGGCAGGAAACTAAGATGACTTGTAGAGGATGCTCTCAGCCACTAAGTTTATAATCTGTTACAGCAGCAGCTGGAAATTAATACAGCAGGGACCAATGGAGAAGAATTTCCCATGGTAATAGGTGGATTAAGAAAGATCATACTAGATAACTTTCCTTATTGGGAGGCTTTGATTGCTCAAAGGATGATAATTTGGGAGAAGGACATAGACTGTTTCTAGGAAGCAAACCTCCGGTAGGAAACAACACAAATGTAAATACAATTCTTTACTCTTATCATTGTCCCTTTAGGCTTTAGACATTTTCATTGGAAGAAAGTGAAAGCAGGGTCATTTTATTAATGTATTTGAATGGGAAATAGATTAAACAAATAGAGTTAAAAAGAAGCTAAATCATCAGTACTACTTATAATCAGCTTATAGTATAAGAATTTTTGACCCCTCCCCTTTTTGAGACAGGGTCTCACTTTGTAGTTCAGGCTGGCCCTGAGCTCACTATGTAGCCCAGACAAACCTTGAACTCAGCAATCTTTCTACTTCTGCCTCCTGAATGCTGGGATTACAGGTGTGAGCCACCACACTTGGCCAATTTTTGCCCTTTTAATGCAACTTTTTAGGACTTATTTTTCTGTATGTTGTACTATAATGTATTCACCTTATTCCACTGATTTGAAAAGTACATCTTTACTGATGACTTTGAAATTAACATTGTATAAATACATGGATTATATATAAGAATTTTAAAATCTCATTTAATTCATTTGTATAATTCTTATGTGAATTTTAGTAGAGTAATTACTGAATAAAATGGAAAGTATTCTACATTATTAAAAAGTAGACATTATATTTAATTTGTAAATGTAATTGGATATTTTATCTTCATTGAACTTATTGAGTTTCCTGAATAGTTTTTCACTCTTGAAAGTGTGATGTTGAAGAATTTATTCAACACAACCTATTATACATTATTATGTTTGATTCATATGCACCAACATTTCAAAGAGATAGTTTATAATTTCTATGACATATACTTCATAAAATGAGTAATTCTATGATATTAAAATATCTCTGCCTAGGCTTGATCTAATCAAAAATATGCCATGCTTTAGTTATGTTCACTAAATTTTTTCTAGTCCAGATTGTTCATTTGAAGCATTAAATGCCTAAGGTAGAGGAATGACATTTTTGTTTATATTTCAAAACCACAATCTTAGCTGGTGTGAGGTGAATGGTTTGTAATGGAGACAGGAAGGAAATAAGATGAGACTGTATGAGATGCTGTTGAGTGATCCAGATGATTGGTATGGTGACTTGGTTTAGGATAGTTGTGGGTTAGATGGGAAGAAATTGATACGTTCTCATTATATGGAGATGTTGTAGAGATACACTTTATAGGAACTTCATATGCATGTGCATATGAAGGGCATATTAAAAGTGTGGTATAGATTTTTAACATGAGCTACCAAGTTGTTATCTGAAGTGAGACAAACAGATATAAATGGAGGCATATTTATAGAGAGAATTAACTGCTTGGAACTTGGTATATCTGATATTATTACTAAGTACACAAATAAAATATTTAAGAAAAATGTAGCTGTTTAAATATGAAATTTTAAAGAGAGTCTCTAAGTTTGGGGACCTAAGCAGAGAGAGTACTTTGTAATGAAAATTTTAGGAAGGACATTCTCCAGATTATTATGTTTACATTGAACCTGCCGTGGAAGTAGATATGGCTTTGGGATAGGTCGGCAGGCTTTCTACAAGAGACTAATTGTTTTTCAATTGATTGAGGCAAGCTAGATATGGTGGTGACTAGGGTTTCTTCATAGGATATAGGATTTAAGATTTTAATATATAGTCAAAAATGTAAAACAGTCATTTGTTCTTTTAGTTCTATATCTTGTTACTGTTTAACCTACCACTATCTCTTATTCTTCCCATTCTTTGGTGTTTTTAATCGAATTAGGACATGTAAAGATTTTTCTCTTCAACCAAGCTGAGTAAAATTAGAATGATTTAATTCCATCTCCTAAGAGTCTTGAATTATAATTAATTTTGCTGAAAATTAGAAATGGAGAAAGGGAAATATCTCCTAAAAAGTAAAATAGCATAGGCAACAGCATCCAAAGGGGAAATATAAGTCAATATAGTAAATAATTACTTAAATTCTATTTTACTCTCAAGTAGAAAAAAATAACGTGAACTTAGAAATGTCTATACATTTTTTCAGGGCTGCAAATGCAGTGCTATATCTCAGCAACTCTTTGTGAGTTCCAGAATCTTTTATCTTTTAATTTTTTTTCATAGGGTGAGGAATCTGTAGACAATATTAATCTTCCTTTATTAATTGAAATTGCAGATTGGTATAGATATTAGAGAATATTCATAAAAGAAATTTATAATATTTTTCAATGCTAGTACTTATTTAGAAAATTAGGTTAAAATCTGACACATTTTTGAATTTTCGTATTTGTTGATTTCTTTTTACGAGGCCTTTTGTTTTAGTTCTTTGAGGGCGTCTTGCTACATGGTTCACTCTAATTTGGAACTTCCGGATTCCATGGATTCTCCTTCAGTTCCCCCAAGTAATGCATGATAGGCACATTCTACCATGCTAGGCAATAGTGTACTTTAAAATTGTTACTAAATAATAGTTGCCATATATATGCATGGCTATCACCCAACTGGTTCCTTGCAACAATTCCTGATTACATTTTCTCTTCTGCTTTTCATTTTGGTTCTGTTATCTATTATTTGAAGAATAAATGAGTGCTCATATTGCATTTTGTGTGATTACATGTGATTACCAGATCACTGCTTTAACAGAAACAATTAAATGAATTTCTGAAATTGTCAGTTATACCAATTAAATTAATTCAAACCATTGTTTCAATTAAAATTAGTTAATTATAGGGAGATTGATTTATTTGTTTTGATTTATTTTGTTTATGATAAAGATGATATCTATCTGGGCTACTTCCACCTTCTGTATGGTTGGTTTCAATGTTGATTTAACAATTTTCATTTCAAATTAGTTATATTTCTTCACTGTAACTTTTGATGTAGCAGTATCCTAATATATTTTATAATGCAGTCTTGAAATAATATATTACATTACAAGAATTTTGTTTGCTTTTGTGGCTATAACTTTTTAATTTGTAAATAAGATTAAATTTTGCTAAATATATTTATTATCCTTAATATGCTAGATCAGAAAATGCATATTTGAATACTTTGGCACAGTATGACATTTTTTATTAGGTAGTGTTTTACAAGGATTCTAAAAGAAGAGAAACAATACATTCCTTGAACTCTATTGCTAGTGTGTATATCTGTATATTATGAACATCCAGGCAAAAATTTAGAAGTGTTATCATCCTGAACAAAAAAAGAACATTTCTTTTTGAGCTAATATGATTAGCTCTATCTTTTTACTTTGTTTTGGACAGCAATATCAAAAGCACAAACACATCTGTGTGCAAACACAAGTTCAGTGTAGTTTAGTGAAAGAGAAAGTGTGGCACATGTGGCAGGAATGGAAGATCTCTACCTGTGGCCTTCCTGCCGATCTATGCTATCCTCAGTGCCCAGGCCTTGTCATTATGCTGTGAAAAACATGCCATCATTTTCTTTACCTGAAAAGGACGGTTTCTTCTAACTCTTGAGAAGTGCAGTGTAATGATATGGATAGATGACTGGTTTTCTGTTTTAAATTAAGTTTCTCAGTACATTTTACATATACACCATGATCACATTCATCATTGGGAATTTGCACCTGTGCATGATACATTTCAGTTCTTGTTTATTTTTTCTCATTCCTCTTCCCTCCCTTCCAGACCCCCAACTGTCCATTTACAGTGTTGTTTCCATATTTTCCTATTCTCTCCTGTTTTTTCTGTCCCTTCTTTCCTCCCTCTCCTTTTCCCTTTCCCCTTTTGAAATTTTTCTTCCTTTTTCACATTATGTATTTTACTTTTTGGTCCTTATTTACATTTTTCAGTTTCTCATACCAGAGAAACTATTTGGTATTTACATGCGAGTCTTATTTATTTCACTTAAGAGTATGGCTTCAATGTGCGTCCAGGTAGCTACAAATGTCTCTAGTGTAGATTACTGGGTTTCTAAGAATGAAATAGTTTCTATGTATTTCACTGAAACCCAAATTTTGCTAGCAGGAGAAATCTTCTGAAGATGGTCACTGAAGCCACTTTTAATTTTCTGTGGTTAAGAAATGAGAAGTCCAGGTAATCCACATTAGCAACTTTTCCCTGTGATACCAATTCTTTCTGTCTTAATTCACTCACAGTTAGATTTATAATTTATATTGTACTATTCACATAAAAATGAAGCAAGACTTGGCCTTGTATACAAGGAATTGACGTTTTGCTGGTGGTATTTCTCATCAAGTCTAACTAGTATTTTCCAGTTTCTGAATTTCCATCCTTAGGTGATTGTCGTGATCAAAACAAAATGCTGTTTCTGGTATAAGGGACTTTGCTCTTAGGCCCCTTCCTCTGCCAACACTAGGTGCCTACAGATCACACTAAACCTCAACTTACCTCCATTCCCCCTGGTGGGGCTTTAGCACATTCCGTTTGGCAACTGTTTTCAGCAAGATGATACTGTAAGAGACATAAGATAAAGGCTGATTCCAAGCCTGCTTGAGATCTAACCACTTTTTGTGCTTGCCAGATCCAACAATAAATTTTTTATTCATTTTTTAAAGTAGGTTTTGAAAAATTCTCCTTTCAGAAGTATAAAACAAAGTCCTCAGAGTTGAGTAGGTACTATAGATACAACATGCATTGGTTTAGGCTTTAAGTTTCTTTAAGTGACAGAAAGTTCATACCTGCAATTCCACTTAAATTTTTTGTGTCAATTTTCTTCTATTTTCTACTTCTAAAGAAAGAGTCCTATCATCTTTCATGATGTTTTTTAGAAGGTCTCAGAGTATTTGGAGGATGAACTTTTAGGATAACCTTGTTATTTCCCAACTATCTGGGTGAGGATTGGGCATCACCTGTTAGCTAAATGTCCTTACATCGTGTCTCCCATGTAAGCATGGTGCTCAGAGTAGTCGCCAAATTTAGTAACCACGTATAAACTGCATCTTGTGAACCTTTGAAATGTTAGCTCCGCTTCCTTGCAGAGCTCTTGCCTCATCCTCACGAGTGCCCAGATTACAGATGGGCACTATCATGCCCACCGATAACTCTTAACTTTGTGTGTTCTTTGCATATTCAGCTTCACTCAAAAGTTTCATGTGTTGCCTTCTGGCAGGGACTTCTGTGCTGACACATGCTCCTGGCCTCCCCAGCTCTTCCTTCCTCTGACTGCTGGGGGGCAGCCTCTGTGATTCTCAGTTCCAGTTTCCTGTGTTAGTGAGCTTACATTCCTATGACAAAACACCTAAGAAAAACCACTGGAAGAGGACAGATGTTTTGACTTAAGCTTTCCGAATTTTCAGTCTGTGATTGGTTGGTTTCTTTCTTTCTGGGCCTGTGGTGATGAAGAGAATCGTGGCAAAGAAAGCGCAGTGAAAAGAACTGCTCACCTCACCTCATAGTGGCCCTGAGGGGAAAGGAGAGAGAAAAGGACAGAGGGAGCAGGGGCAGAGTGAGTGTGAAACACATCCCTTCAAATGCTTATTCCCACGTCCTCCACTAAGTCCTCCCTCCTCCAGTTTCCACACCTTCCAGCCACACCAGCAGCTGAAGATCAACCTTCAGTCTACGAGTGTTGGGGAACTTCCCATATCCAGAGATACACTCAGGAGTGAACATGACACTTAAAACTGTCATGTATGTGGGGCACTGACAAGACCAAAGATTGATGAAGTATGGTTCTCACTGAAGAACTGACTTCATTTGTAGTCATACTGGCTAAGTTCATGCTTTATTTCTAGCATCTAATGTTTTTGTTTCCTAGTGCAGTTAAAAGTTTTGTTAAAGATTTCAGTTAAATAAATCCCAGGACATTTGATCTCTGTTTCATTTGACTTGATACTATGTTGATCTTGAGAAAATTTTCCAGCCTCTATCAAGCCTAAAGATAAAAAGCTAATTAATTGTGGCCAAATATTGGACAAGCAACACTGATTTTAACACCTTTTTAAAATCTATGAAGCAAAGCCATAAATGTTCCTCGATATCAGATCCTAACTCTGTAATGCCTCTGAACTTAACACTCCAGGGCAGGAAGACATAAAATACGCTTTTACTTTAACAACTTTTGTGCCAGTGTGTGTTTAGGAATATAGTTCAATGAGTTGTCAGGGACAAACATAAACCTCTGTACTCCTCCAAGTAACACTTAACTATGTGCTGGTAGGAAATATAATTATTAATATTAATAAGAATACCTATCCCATCAGCAGGGAAGAAAAATCACAATAAAATACAACATTTTATTGACAAAAAAATAAGTTCTGTTTATCAATTCATAGTAGACTGTTGTTCAGTATTAGTTGTTTCTTGTAGATATTCTACCCCTTCCCTCTCTACCAAATGGTACCTTGGATTCCTTCTGTATCACTGAGCCTTGGACTCCTTGGTTCTTCATAGGAAAGAGAGATTGTAGGATCGTACCTTCATATTTGAGCCAGGGCTAGAAGGTTGTGTCTTATGTATGCTTTTATCTTATTGGGAAATATTCAATTGTATAGCTCCATTTAACCACTAGCAAAACTGGAGACACAATGTATATGGGCGCATAGGAAGAAAAAAGATAAAACATTCAAAATTGAGCTGTTTTCTGCAACCATAAAATATCTATTAACCAAATATCTGTGGCAGGACATGAAGCACATTCACTTTGTTCCTAAGTGAGATAACTTAAAATATCCCATCAGTAACCCCAACAATGAGGACTCCATGTTATTTAGGTGATGTTAAGTTCTTCCCATCTGCTCTAGGTGTCATTGGTGGTATAAACTGAAAAGCCACGTTATTTACAATTATTTGCAAAGACATTCTACATCTAATATATAATGACAAAATGAAGGCATGGATATTGACACAAAATTTGCTCAGACTGGGCAGAATGGAAGGTTCAGGATTTAGTATTTGCTTCATGGCCGTTATTTAAATTTTATAAGCATGCATTTTATACAAGGCTTGAATCTGGGACTAAAAGTCCTGTGGAGCCAGGTTGTGTTCTCTGATAAAATTTCCTTAAAATCATCTTCGAGTTTTATTCCTTTACCCCTTAGGAAGTACTTCCTTGTCTGTTTCCCTGTATGGCCATATCTAAAGTGGATGAGGGGGAATATGTCTTCTTTGGGGAAACATAGTTACAGCAGCTGCTCCATGACAGAAGCTCCTCAGTGCCCCTGGGCTATTTTAGTAGAGGGTTTTAAGACTCAGTAAACAGTCAGAGACTATTTTTAGACCATGCTTGCAGTTTTGTTGGCAATACAATTTCATCAAAAACTTAGGCAGCTTTTTATCTATTTAGTTCCAGACAGTTCCATGAGCCAGTAAACACAAAGCTGTACCCAAAATTATTTCCTAAGCTTGACTTTTTCCTTTATTATCACAACTCACATCCTCTCTGATTAATGACAGCCATTCTAAGGCTACATAGAACAAGGATCTTGGGTAATATTCTTAATTAGATTTTTTTTTCCTTTGGCTAAACTGAGTCACATTAATTTAAAAGCTTTCTTGAACTTTTTGCTAAAAACTTTTCATCCTTCACTTTTATTCTTCTCTTTCCTTTTTGTTTTTACTCTTGTATAATATAGAGAAAATAGCTTTTCTGATCCTACCGTGTCTTAGTTGGTGTACTTTCTGCATTTCTTTCCATTCTTCCTTAAAAATAAGAAACTTCTCCCTGGAAAGCTTTCTTTGTATAAGCTCAGAAATCCAAGGGATAAGATTACTCCAAGTTTCAAGGCACTTAATAGGCTCAATAAGTATGTGGCCTTCATTTAAAGTTTTCATAGGTGAATTCTTATTATTTTACATATGATATGGCTCATAAGCCTTCCCTTTGAGACATTTTTTCAGGTCTTTTACTTCTTCTTGCTGAACCACAAAATTAATAGCAATCAATTTTGTGTTTATTTTAATGGACAAGTCACATGTCTGTCTAAATAGTAACTTCTATATTTGTAAGGGCAACATTGTTGTAGTGAGTTCACTCACTACACTATTAAAAACCAATAAATATTCATTTCTTTTTCAGACAAGAGGCTGATGTGCTAAGGGGCTAATGTGCTTATTATGGTTTTTTTTTGCTTTTTTTTTGGAGACAGGGTCTCGCTTTGTAGTTCAGGCTGGCCCTGAGCTCACTATGGTGCCCAGGCAAGCCGCCGCAAACTCAGCAATCCTCCTGTCTCTGCCTCCCGAGTGCTGGGATTACAGGCGTGAGCCACCACGCCCAGCATTATATGTGGTAACTGGGGATCGAACTCAGGTCCTTGTGCTTGCAAGGCAGACGCCGGAACCACTGAGCTAACCCTCCGGCCCTGCTTATTATGTTTTATGTCAGCCTAATGGAAACGTTTTTTTCCCCCATATCAGTGATTCAAGAATCCAGGGCCCTTCAAATATTGTTTATCTCACACTGTAAGATCTTAGCATCAATTGACTTTAGCTTGACAAATATCAAAACAGAGAACGTACTGGAAAAATCAGGTATGGCTTTTAAGGAACCAGGTGATCTTCACAGTTTGTCCTATTCTCTACTGGTTTATAAGACAGAACATCTTATGTAACTTCCAAACTCTTGGCCTGAACAATTAGAAAGTCAGTAGCAGCGTGTAATAAAATGAGAAGCACTAACTGTGTTAGAGTGGATTTGGAGATTTCATTGTTCAATTTGTATAAATATTGCAAAAGTATGAGATCTTTAAAAGACATTCTACTGGAGATTTTAATTAGATGGTTGTATGTTTAAATCTATAGTGTAGCAATACTTTTTGGGTTACTGATATGAATTTAGAAGACACCAGGAGATTTTATATATATAACTACAGGGCTGGATGAGTTCACTCACACATTTTTGGAGCAAACAAGAGATAGTGGCCAAAGACTGAACTCTGCAGCACTCCAGTGTTTAGAAAGATGTGATAGTTCCAGGAAAGAAATGAAAGAAGGAGTTGTTAATGGAGTAGAAGAAAATTTAGAAGATTGGAAAATTCTGAATTCTAAATAAAGAAAGTGTTTCTAAAATATATCTATGCCTTATTAGATCAGTAAGATGCAGGCCCAAAGTAGATAATTAAATTTAAATGAATGTCATTAATAACTAACCTTAACAGAGGAGTCACTTTGGAATAGTGAGAGAAAAGCTGCATCTGATTTCTGTTTTGAGAGAATGGAACAGGAAAAGGAAAAGAATATTTACTAGAGGAGGAGGAAGAATTGTATGAACGAATGAAATATGTGCCACACTTGGTGGTGTGGGCTCCTTATGCCAGCCCTCTGGGAGGATAAAGAAGAAGGTGAGTTTGTGCCAGCTCTGGGCACCTCAGCAAGTTAGGGAGAACTTGTTTTAAAACAAAACAAAAATGTAAATGAGCAAATAAGTAAACATAACCCCCCAAACAAAAAAAAAGGGTTGGAGGTGTAGCTCAGTACCAAGGTCCTGAATTCAGTTGTAGTATTATAATAGAGACAGACAGACAGAGACAGAGTGAGACAGAGATGGAGAGAGAAAGAATACTAACATCTCTTTGTATTTTTTATATATTACTATATTATCATTACTATATTATTATAAATGATCCATTAGAAAGAGGAAAATCAGAAATAAGAAAAGTATTATTACAGAGCAAATGTAAAGGAGAAAAGAGATTGATTCTTCATACACAAAAAGAAAGCGAGTTCACCTCAGAAAATGAGTGCATCACTTTTCTTGAAAAGAAATTCTGAGTTTGTGGGTTGGCAAGAAAAAAATAAAGTTGCACTTTGATTCCTTCATCTTAGGAATCAAATCAGAGTGAGGAGTGGGTGTTGGGAGTGAAGAAACAACAAAAATGCCCTTCTCTAAAAAGGTCACTTTGTTCTCCTTGGTGACCCAGCAATTACATGTCAGCAGAAGCTTGAGGGTCAGGAGGCTATTCTAAAAGGCCTCG
Organism: Thryonomys swinderianus; assembly: GCA_004025085.1. Classification (NCBI taxonomy): domain Eukaryota; kingdom Metazoa; phylum Chordata; class Mammalia; order Rodentia; family Thryonomyidae; genus Thryonomys; species Thryonomys swinderianus. The sequence goes on from PVIC010004528.1 coordinate 20,246, forward strand.
CAGGTCTTCCTGTGAGTGGACCTCATTGGGTGTTCATTGTGGATGGACGGTTCACTCTCGGAGCGGGCATAAGCAGAAGCTTGGTTTTATTATGTTTGAACAGCTTTGGGTTATAAGTGTTTCAGCTCAGTCTTGAACTTGACAGACACTACAGAAGCAAAGACTGAAGAGTAGAGAAAGGAGTCTATACCAACCTTTTAGAGATGAGAACACTTCTTAACTTCAAACAGGCAAATTCCCATATGTCCTCCAGAGTAGTACTTTTCAAAGTAGCTTTGGGGAAAGAATGTTTTTCACTTTTAAACTTCAGATTTATTCTTGAGTATCCATGTTTGTAAGCCATAATGCAAATTAACTGTTTTAAAAGTTGAATAAAAATTAAGAAAAACAAAAATCTTAGTGCTTTTATCATTAGATTCAATGGACTCATGACACTCAAATATAATTAGGATAAACAAAACAAAAGTTTAAAATGCTAACAAATACATTATCTACTGAAAATATTTCAATTAGCATTTTTTTTTTTTTTTTTGAGACAGGGTCTCGCTTTGTAGTTCAGGCTGGCCCTGAGCTCACTATGTAGCCCAGGCAAGCCACCGCGAACTCAGCAATCCTCCTGTCTCTGCCTCCCCAGTGCTGGGATGACAGGCGAGAGCCATCACGCCCGCACTGTAGTATGTGGTATTGATGGCTGGTAGGCGTGAGTCACCACGCCCAGCATTCTATGTGGTTATCGGGATGGAACTCAGGACTTTACGCTTGCTTGTGAGGCTGGTGCTGGAACCACTGAGCTAAATCTCTGGCCCTCAATTAGCATTTTAAAAATTTTAAATTTTTTTGGAAAGAGAAATAGACATATGCTTGAGTATACAGTATATTTATTATTCACGGGCTGTGCCAGTGGTTTGGTCAGATGACCTTGGAAGGGACATGATTAGATAACTAGTAATAAGAAATACAAGAGAAAAGTCCATCAATAGACCTCTTTTGAGTAGGTATGAAATGTGAATGTATTTATATCCTATGTGAATGTTCACCAAAGGGGAATCTCAACCCTAATAATTAAGTGATAGAATGATCTGTTCTTTAGATATACTAGCCAGCCTTTTTGAAGCACTCCATTTGTCTTAGTCTTTGTTTGTTTTTTGTTTTTTGTTTTTTTTTTTTGGTGACACAGAATACTGAACACCCAACATCCACTTTGGGCTCTTTATGTCTTTGAGAATACTGGCTTAAATGAGAGTTACAGTGTTGACTTGGGTAAATGAACCTGATGACCAAAAGGAAGTTGGATTCCTGTTCCAGAGTAGTAATAAGAAAGTCCAGGTCTGGAATACAGGCGATCGCTTAGGATATCTCTCAGTATTACCAGGCCCTGTGATGAAGTTCAGTGGGAAATTCCATGGTTCAGACCTTTAAGAGTCCAGGTTTAGGTCACTCACTAGGTATAGAGTCATGACCACCTGAAGAGCTTTCTCAAGGTAAAGAGAATATAAAATGGGTAGTAAAATAAGTTAGTTAGAAATAACAGAATACCATGTGACCAGTTACAGAAATGAATACTAATTGTCACAAGTATTTTATTTTTATTTTGTTAAAAATAAGTTTGCATGTGTGTGAATTTTTCTTCGTATTTACAACAAATTTATTTATGTGACTTTATATATACATGTTTAAATATTGCTTTCATTAATTTTACATTAGAGTATTTAAGTTACGAAACAGAAGAAACAGCATTACCCAAAGACTTTATGTCTTCTTTCAGGGATGGATTAGTGCATTTCCTGCTGTAGATAGGAGAGTTGAATCATGTAAGATTGAACTATTGCCTCATCCTTCTCTTTATTTGGTGATTAATTATAGTTTAAGGATATGCATATAAGTTTCGAGTTGAAAAGGAATGGGTTTGTGATTTTTATGCAGAGATTTGACTGGCTTTAGGAATATCTATGGAACTTGTAAACCATTCTTTCTGGGTGCCTCTGTGAAGGTGCTTTCAGAGGATATTGGCATATGAATAGGTCTCGCTGGTGGGGAAGATCTACACTCAATTTGGGTGAATACCATCAAATTGGCTGGGACCTTGGCTATATCGAAAGAACAGAAAAAAAGCAACTGCCTTTTTCCGTGGGAGCTGAAGCACATTTTGCTTTCCTGAGTCTGAACTTCACAACTGCAGACTCTCAAGCCTCAGACTCCAAGTCTTATGCCAGCAATCAGTGCTTGAGTTCAGCTGCCTTCAGCCTTGGAGTGATGACGACCAGGCCAGCACCTTACTTGGTTCTGAGGCTTTTGGTACCTGAATCCTCACAGGGTCTTCATCTTACGCATGGGGCCTATCATGAGACTGCTCAGCTTCCATGAATATGAGAGTTAATTCTTCCCACCCTGTCCTCCCCCCTTTTCTTTCTCTCCCCCCACTCTCTTTCTTCTCCCCCTTGCTTTCTCTTCTATTTGTTCAAGTCTCTAGAGAACCCTCACTAATACAGACACTGTTGAAACATATATATATGTATATATATATATATAATTTAAGTTTTATAATGAAAATTATCTTTCTTTTTTATGAATACAGATTGAATGGTTGCCATTTATAGGAGAAAATGACATCTAAATTATATTTTTCCCCTTCTATTTCATGCTGTCAACACTCAAAGTGCAGAACTCAGTCTGAAGTATGTATATTAATGGGAATGAAAGAAGAGATTTTAAAGTAATTTCTGCATGCTTGCAATATTCATTTTAACTCATTCAAAATGGTGTAAAACATGCTATAGTTTAAAAATTCACCTTCATCCCTTTTCTTTAAGCTGGTTCTAAGAATTTATACTGTAAAATTATCTTTAAATTGCCAGGCGTGGTGGCTCACGCCTGTCATCCCAGCACTCGGGAGGCAGAGACAGGAGGATTGCTGAGTTCGAGGCTTGCCTGGGCTACATAGTGAGCTCAGGGCCAGCCTGAACTACAAAGCGAGACCCTGTCTCAAAAAAAAAAATGATCAATGCTGGGCGTGGTGGCTCACGCCTGTAATCCCAGCACTCGGGAGGCAGAGACAGGAGGATTGCTGAGTTCGCGGCGGCTTGCCTGGGCACCATAGTGAGCTCAGGGCCAGCCTGAACTACAAAGCAAGACCCTGTCTCCAAAAAGCAAAAAAAAAAAATTATCTTTAAATTATATTCTGATAGAAGAAATGAATCATCGATTCACTAATTTACTGTTCATGAATCTTCATTTGATGTTACTTTATGTAATTTTATATTCAAAATATGTTATCACATTTTTAGAATTTTGTGTGATAGCTCTTAACAGATTTTCCATATCAGAATTATCACCTACTTCATGGATAATTGTTGTTTATGGAGCATGGCATTAATAATCACTAAAAACTGCTCTTTCAGAACTGTAACTTGCATTTACCTTTGGGGTAGATGTCTTGGGTGCCTCATCTAAGTCTCCTTTACCAGATTTCTATGATGCAGGAATGTCTGCTCAGTTGGCTTATAGTTGCACCCTGGGAGCTATTACAGGCCTGATCACTGAGATCAACAGAGTCCAGAGGAGAGTTAAAGACAGAGCTTACCTTAAGGCCTTCTGCTTTTCTCTTTGTGTGTAGCTTTCACCAGAAAATACACCCTCAGTAAGACAGAACAGAAATCCATCTCTTAGGCTCTGCTTCTAGGGAATCTGACCAGAGAACTGGGGAACAGGGCTACCATTATTCTACATCTTTAAACTTTGAAAGAATTCAGATGTATTCTTTTAGAAAAGAGAGATGCTAAATTAAAGTTTTCTCCCAGAAAAAGTCATTGCACATTGGCAAAATTAAAATTCTGCTAGGATATTTCTCCTAGTTGAATTTAAGTTTATAAGCTCCATAGTCTGAAAGCATCTTGGAGAGGATTGATCTGGTATTTTGTTCTCTGAAACTTCCTTCCCTCTGAGACCAGAGTCTTTGCCATGATCTTTGGCAATGCTAACACTAGATTCTAGGAACATAATTTTGTCTGAGGAAATGCTTTTTAGAAGAGTTGGCTTTTTTTTTCTTTAAATTTAGTGAATACAAGAGTAGTTCTATATTAATTTTATAAGTTATCTCTAAATGTTGCTTTAGTTTTTTTTTTTTTTTTTTTTTTTTTTTTTTTTTTTTTTTTTTTTTTTTTTTTTTTTTTTTTTTTTTTTTTTTTTTTTTTTTTTTTTTTTTTGAGACAGGGTCTCGCTTTGTAGTTCAGGCTGGCCCTGAGCTCACTATGTAACCCAGGCAAGCCTCGAACTCAGCAATCCTCCTGCCTCTGCCTCCCAAGTGCTGGGATCACAGGCGTGAGCCACCATGCCTGGCTGCTTTAGGTTTTTTATTGACAGATAACAGTTGTATGTTTTGGGGGGGCACAGTGTAATGTCTGTTTAAATTCAAGTGTGCATTTTGAAAGGCATAGGTCTAGCCAGGGTCAGAACCATTGGCTCACATACTTACACTTCTTTATAATGGCAACATTCAAAATCCACTCCTTTATTAATTTTGAAATACATATTTTGAAATATATACTTTAAAATCAGAGTGTGCTAGCAGATGCTTATCATCTCAGTACTCCTGTAGGCTGAGGTAGGAGGACTGCCATGGTTTCTGGGCCAGCCTGGAATACATAACTGAGTTTTAAGGGCAGCCTGGAATATATACCAAGATCATATTTCAACTATCTTGACTATAGTTAATAATAACAGTGTCATATCATGGTTACAAAAATAGCCTTATCACGATGACAGAAATAACGTAACTTTTTTCCACTATGCTCTACACCCTGAAGATTCCATTACCTCCCAGTAGCACTAAAGGCTGGAAGCCAAGCCATTAACTTGTGAGTCTTGGGAGGATCTACTGTCTAAACTGAATTCTTTTACCTTGCTTTGAAGTATGTCAACGAAGTTTCTTCTTCCTAACTAAATCTGTACATTCTTTGATCAATATTTCACCTTTCCTAGCTTGCCCTCCCTCCCTTTTACCCCAGCTTTAGATATTTCTTCTATTTCTCTGAGTTTAGGTCCATGTATCACTGATATATGAGATATTTTTTTCTGTGCCTAGTTTATTTCACTTAACATAATGTTTGCTAGATTTACCTGTGTTGTCATAAATGACAAATTTCCATTCTTTGAAAAGGCTGTATAGTATCTCACTGTGCATGTGTACTTAAAATTAATTCATCTATTGATTGATCGCCTCCAAATCATAACTATTATGAACAGTGCTTCAGTGAACAAGAGTGAGAGATAATTCATCAATTTGTTTGGATATATGTGTCTGCTGAGAAGTAAGATTGCTGGTGTAAATGCTATTTTTTTTTTTTTTTTGGCTTTTTGTAGTACCATCATCTTATTTCCCACTTTCTATAAAGATCTGAATTATTGGTAGTGTATAATACTTCCCTTTTATCCACTTCTCTGGCAAAACTTGCTGTCTTTCATCTTTTTAATGGTAGTCATTCTAACAGGTATGAGATCATGTATTATTGTGGTTTTAATTTGAATTTTCTTTATACTAGTTATGGTAAACATTTTTTCATGTATGATCTTTTATTTGTCTTAAAATATCTTTGTAACTCTGCCTAATTTTAAAAAGCGTTGTTTTCTAAAGTAATATTTTAAATTTCTTATGAATTTTGGGTATGTGTTCTTTTATTAATGAGGTACATCAGAAACTTGACATGTAATTAATTCAGTTTGTGGGACCATAAAATTACATAATAAATCTCTTTCCACTGAGACAGAATCCAACAAACCTACATGAACATTGAAATTAAAGAAAACATAAAATTGCAAAAGGTATTTTTGTCTTTGATTTTTTTTCTGAAATCATGGGATAATGATAATTTGATTTTGTTAATTACTTTAACTTAAACTTAGAGGGCTTTAATTTGTAGATTGCCCTTTTTCAACCTTTTAGAAAGTGCTAAAAGTATTTTTAAAAGGAATTAGATGTTTGATATATGAGGGTATATACATTTTTACTATCTCTAGCAAGATAACATTTTATTATTGAAATCTTGCTGTTTGATCTCACTATTAAACTTTTGATAGATCAAAAGTGATTGTATATAATATGTAAATACAGAATAAGTAGTCAAGTGGATTGAAGTTTAATTTTGTTGTGACTTACTTTAGTAACTACTGCTGTTACTATCTGTTTACCTGAAATTGCAGGAGAATTTTCCCCAAACATTTCTGGCCCTAGATGATGCAGTCATTGTATGGGTGTGGGCTTCCCAATGAGAAGGTCTCCATCCTCTCTTGGGTGATGGGGTTATGAGGCGAAAGTGCTAGATGGACAGATGGATTTGTTAACTGATTAAAATGTGTCTCTCTGAATCTGTGACCGTACTTGTTCACTGTTTTACTTTGCAAAAACTTGAGGAAACATTATATATAACATCAGACAGCTGAAGTACAACTGTCAGAGGCCTGGCCTAGTGACATGTCAGGGAGACTATGTAGATCTGGGATTCCAGGGTCTTTTCCTGATCAAATTCCATTTAATATCCATAATTCCTTAATGATTCCTTACTTAGACTTCAATTTAAAATCACTCTTAATTTTGTAAAGTAAATAATCAAACAACTGAAAACTCCAAGACCAGTCTAAAGCAATTATCAAAATTTATGGTAGTGATATATGAGAAATAGTATTTCTAAGTAGCCACCCTCTGTAGGCAAAAGTACCAAACTGAAGACAGGTTTTAGCATTATGGCTTATAGGTCATCTAATGTCAAATGCTCTTTCACTGTTTATCTCTCTGCTACTTCTGGTATTCTGCCTGTTTGGTCATAGCTATCTGCCTAGATTCTAGCTGTGGTAAGTCTGAGAAATTCTAGCCTATTTCTCCTGGCTAACTATGATCTGCATACCTGGCGATTTTATCCTGTGTAGATAGACCTAGAATGAAATCACTGATGCTGTACTGTTGATACATCCCGGTTTTATGTGTGCTGATCCTACTGCAAACAAGCTGTTGAAATGTAAAACTGACAGGAAAATCATTATTAAATAACTTTCTCAGATTGTATTCACTCCTTTTTCCTGGAATGCCAAGGTTAACATGAGGAAATTGCAATTATTATACTGAAAATATATTTGAGATATTAAAGGGAGAGATAGTTTTTTGCTTGAAGTCATAACACAAATCAAATTAGTTTTACAATCACCTATGAATGCTCATTACACGGAAATCATATTGGAGAAGGTTGTGTAAGTGGAATGTGAGTTGAAATGCCAAATCCATTCTTTTTAAATACTGTTTAGGATATTTACACAGTAATTGTTTTAGGAGAAATTTTTTAATAGCAGCATTGCTTCTTTGATTTTGCCAAACCTTCCCCTGCCTCTTAATTTCTTAATAGATACTTAACATCCTAGACTTACATTAAAAACATAATTTATATAGGATAGCCAACCTCAAAAGGATAGCTGTATTTGGCTGTCCTGCTAAGTCAGGGAGAGGAATTCCATGTCACAGTGGTCACAGAGTCGCTGCTGTCACCTGGAATTTGAAAGGAGCTGCCCATTTATAAGAAGAATTTTGCTGAATACAATACATAACTATGCCTATTTTAAGTCAGTTTTGTTTTCCTTCCTAGCAATTTAGTCATAGTTTAACATAATTATATGAATTGACAAATACTCTTAATTCAGTGTGAACAGTTGACAAGATTGAGTTAATACTGAGATACAATCTGCTATAACTCTCCACCTGCTTAAGCATCAGAAGGCCATAAGGAGGCGAATGAAACAAGAAGTTTGCTTGGCATCTCCATGTGTCCTTTTCCTCATTGTCTTTGTTACCTAATACAAATCTGAGTTATTCAGGTTTTAATCTGCATTCGCAGTGCTATTTACATTGGGAAAATATAATTTGCATGTCACCATCTGTGAAGAAAGATTATTAAACAATAAAGGATTAAGAGATAAACAGCAAAGCTTTTTAGCAATATACTGAGTCCAAAATATAAATGCTGAGAATCTAAAAGATTCATTTAAGGGATTCCAAATTGTTTTGAGTTGCTGACTCTATTCTTGAAGTATCAGAAAAATTGTAGAAATATACAGAACTATTTTGTTGTTAGATTATCAGCTCAAAGATTTTAGCTTTTTATTAATATTATATTTTAACTTCTATTTATGATATACAGATTTGATTTCCTCCTTCACTTTAACAGTGTAATTATTACAAAGCTCAAAATGTTTGATGGAGAAGATTTGCATTCTCGATAATGCTTGAAAATTTGAAAATTTTATCTTTGTTTAGCATTTATCCTCAAAATCAATAAATTCTCAGCCAGGCGCGGTGGCTCACACCTGTGATCCTAGCCCTCAGGAGGCAGAGACAGGATTGCCTTTTGCTCTAGGCTTGCCTAGTCTACATAGTGAGTTCAAGGCTAGCCTGAACTACAAACCAAGACCTTATATTGGGGGGGGGGATCAGTAAGTTCTCTCTGACTAATACTTAAATCTAGAAAGATATGCACTAATTTTGTTTCTTTTTAAATTTTTGTTTTGGCGTGAGGTTTACAGCTCAGTGTTTACAGGACCTGCCTTGCAAGCACAAGGTCCTGAGTTTGAGCCTTGGTGCCAAATAAATAAATGAATAAATTTTTGCTTAACAATCATCTGCTTGCGTGATTTTTTTTTTTTTTTTTTTTTTTTTTTTTTTTGAGACAGGGTCTCGCTTTTGTAGTTCAGGCTGGCCATGAGCTCACTATGTAGCCCAGGCAAGCCTTGAACTCAGCAGTCCTCCAGTCTCTGCCTCCCGAGTACTGGGATTACAGGCGTGAGCCACCACTGCCCTGCACTGTGGTGTGTGGTGTTGATTGCTGGTGGGTGTGAGTCACCATGCCCAGCATTCTATGTGGTTACTGGGATGGAACTCAGGACCTTGCGCTTGCGAGGCAGGCACCAGAACCACTGAGCTAAATCTCCGGCCCTGCTTGCATGATTTTAATACTTCATTTTCAAGAAAACTATAAAATTATGTTTGCATTTCAGAAATATATGCATTAGGATTTCATAATCTTATATAATGATTGGTGTCATCTCTAAGACACTTATCTCAGACAAACATTCCTGAGATATTTCTAGACATAGCTTGAAGACATCAGTGAAACATAAAAATTTCATCAACATAATCTGTGAAAAGAGTTCAGTTGACTGTAGACATGATTGAATTCTTAATCTGTGAATAAACTGAATAAAAGCCACTCTCTGTGGTAGAAACAGAGTAAAAATTTAAGTCATTCATATTCAAATGGTGTACCTTCAGGACACATGCATAATGGAAATAAATAGGCCACAGATATGTAAATATCATAGTCTTTTCTATGGTATGAGAAACTAAAGATGTAAATGAGCTCTAGAATATATGGTACATATTGTGAAATAGAAAATACTCAAAGGAATTTAGGATATAGGAGTAAAAAAGGGAAACAGCATATGTATATAAGGGCAGAGGTCTGTAGGGTGGGAGGGGAATGGGAATAATGAGAATTAAATTGTGTCATATGCTGATACAAATTCTCAATGCTGTGTGCAATCACAATGTGTATATATAATGTACCAATAAAGATTCAAATTTTAGAAAAAAACAATGAATAAGACAAAAATGACAAAAACTGAGTTGGTAAATGTTATCCTTATGCAGAGAAAGACTTCTATTTCTTTTTTTTCTTTCTTTCTTTCTTTTTTTTTTTTTTTTTTTTTGAGACATCATCTTGCTTTGTGGTTCAGGCAGGCCCTCAGCTCACTACGTAGCTCAGGCAAGCCTCAAGCTCAGCAATCCTCCTGCCTCTGCCTCCCAGAGTTCTGGGGTTACAGGTAGGAGCCTCCATGCCTGGCAAGACTTCGATTTCTTAAAAAGGTATCACAGTATAGCTGATAAGAGTTAACTGGGCACTACAAAAATGTCAAAACTATTTTGATATAATATTGGAGGATAGGATAAAGTGTGCAAAAAGGACACATAAAACTGTACATATTTATGAGGTACAGGTAATTTATAGATGGAATCAACCTTTTATACAAGGTTGTCTTTGTATTACATTCTAAACTGTAGACTTTTGTGTGCTGAGAAAATAATTCATTAGATAAATGTTTCCTTTTAAAGCACATGTTATACAACATTGTCACTTCAGTTTGTTCTGTGGCTGCCAATATTTTGACTAATGATTTTATAATTATAAGCAAGAGAGAAATGCTAAGCACTATTGACAGATCTCTATTCCCTTTCCTGCATCTTTCTCTTTCTCTCTACCTTCCTTGTATTAACAAGGTATTCACTGTATAATTTTATTAATAATTTTTCTCCTAAGAGTTTGGTTAGTATAAATTGATCACCTCCAAACAAACTTGAAAAACTGTTTTTTTTTTTTTTTTTGAGACAGGGTCTCGCTTTGTAGTTCAGGCTGGCACTCAGATCACTATGTAGCCCAGGTGAGGCTGGAACTCTGCAATCCTCCTGTCTCTGCCTCCTGAGTGCTGGGATTACAGGCGTGAGCCACCACGCTGGGCACTGTGTTATGTGGTATTGATGGTTGGTGGGCATGAGTCACTACACCCAGCATTGTGTGTGGTTATGGGGATTGAACTCAGAGCCTTGCCCTTGAGAGGCAGGTGCTGGAACCACTGAGCTAAATCTCCGGCCCCACTATCTTTGGTTTAATCAAAGGTTACAGATGAAATTTAAAAGTCAGTTCTTTTTGATATCTGAGAAATGTAAATGAATCAATGCCACGTTCCAATCCTGCCCCCCCTGCCATGTTCATGTGGTTGATACTGGTCCATACCTACATATTTGCAAAGTGATAATGACATCAAAATTGATGTCTAGGTAACAAAATAGGAAGAATAGAAGAATAGATTCTTCTAGCATTAAGTACTAAGATAACTGATTTTCCAAAAGGGAAAAAGAGTAATAAAGAGAATGATGATGGGAAGTAAAGTGTAGAAAAAGTGGAGGCAGGAGTTGCCAAGAATGGTGCTGGAAAGGAGCTAGTCACGGAAGCATTGCTTAAACTACTCTGCACACTAGCACCACAGGCCTCTATATATAGCAAATGGTTCTCCGACATGGAGACAGTAGCGGTTCCATCTGATTTCCACCATAAGGGAGGGTTACCAAGATATGCAGGCTGAGTGACCACAGCTCAAAGGACACAGTCGAGGAAGGAAGTGATCACTCTAGGAAAACATGGAATCTTTCTTCCTCCAATTGATTTGAAATTTATAGAAGAATATTATGGACATATACCCAAATGGGATAATTCAGTGACCTTACATATACTCATCATGCTACTGGAAGAATGAAGAAATACTGTAACCCTTTTAATAGAAATTTTCTTTAAACGTGGGATACATTTTGAAATAAAAAGAGTCAAATAGATTAAAATATGAGAAATAGCAGTTTCTCTACTAAACAACAGAAACGTTTGCCCTTTATGTGGCTGTAATCTACAGCTAATGTTACAAGTTTTTCATTTTACATCGTGTATCACTGTAGATAATAGTTCCATAATAATTTATTTTAAAGATTATGTAAACTGCAATTCTACAAATTATTTTTTCCATACTTTTTAATGATATATTTATTAAACATTGCAGATAGGTGATTTAGGTAAAATTTAGTGTTAGCTTTCCATACTGTTTACTGTATACTCGAAATAAAAGACCCAATTCAAAAGTGGGTGCTGAAATGAACATATGCTTATCAGAGGAAGAAGTAAAAGCTGCCAAGAAGCAAATATAGAAATGCTCAACATCGCTGGTCATTTGAGAGATGCAGATGTAAACAACACTAAGATTTCATCTCACTCCCCAGTGAATGGCTGCCATTGTGAAATTAGCTAGCAACAAATGCTGGCAAGCTGGGGGGAGAAAGAACATTTCTTCACTGTTCGTGGGAATGTAGACTAGTACAACCATTATAGAAGTCAGTGTGGAGATACCTAAAAAAACTAAGATTAGAGGTCCAATTTGATCCTGCTATTGCCCTGCTAGGAATATACACAAAAGAATTAAAAGAATCATATCATTGTGACATATGTGCACCCATGTTCATATCAGCTCAGTTTGTAATAGTTCAATCTTGGAAACAACTCAAATGCCCATCAACTGGAGACTGGATAAAGAAGATGTGGTTTTTCTATAAAATGGAGTATTACTCTGTGTAAAGAATAATAATTTTGAGTCATTTAAACTCAAGTGGATGTACCTTCAGGACATACTCATAAGTGAAATAAATACATCAAAGATGTGTAAATATTGTATTTGTTCTCTTGTATGACAAACTGAAGATATTAATGAGTTCTAGAATGTGTGATGGTGATTGTGAAATAGAAAATATTCAAAGAGAAATGTGTGGAGCTGTGAATAATGAGTGGTAAAGACAAAATGTGGTGGTAAAAAAAGGAAACAAAACTGATGTCTTTCAGGGGTGGGGGTTGCAGGGTGGGTAGGGTAACAGGAAAAATGAGAATCAAATTGCATCATATACTGGTACAAATTCCCAATATCGAGTGCAGTGATGATATGATGTGTATATATACAATGTACCAATAAAGAAAAAAATTAAAAAAGAATTGACACTTCTTTGCATCATTGCAAAAAAGAACCAGTATTAACACAACAGCTTTATGTTTGTGGCCTTTGTCTAACATTGCTTTCAGAGAAATTGATGTACACTATAGCCCAGATAACACCATGTGTATGGGCATTAAGCACTGGGTTCTATAGGTTATTAATTTCAGGGTGCTAATGGGAAGTATACTTAAATGAACGATTCAGTACGTGGAATGATGAGTAGTAATGAAAGAGCATCAGGTGCAGAATGAATGAGATGAGTGAGATTGTTAACTGCATTTTGAGGACAAGGCAAAAATGTGAGTCCAGAGTTTAAACGTGCACATGTAACTACTGCAAGATTTAAAAGAAATGTAGCCTTGAGCAATGCAGTTGACTTGGTGTAGAGTATCTGGTGCTTCAGTATGAGTGGGCTGGTGTGTGACTGACTTAGTTATTTAACTGAAAAGAGCAAAATGGAGCTGAGATCATCCTCTGCCGGAAGTAAGATGTGTGTCCATGTCACACCATGTCCTTCAAAATGGAATCATTATCATTTGAAGTCACTGTCACAAATATTTTAAATGAGCATCTATGCTTTTGATGATAAAAAATATACATTTTCCCATAAATTTCTGATTATCAAGATGTTACTATGTAATAACATTAAGCATATATATTTATATATATTTACAATCATTACCACATTCTGTGATATACTAGATATTTTCATTTTGTGTTGTCATTTAGAATATTGAACAACAAATATTAAGCAACATTCACAACTAAAATCTTTAATTGAAATTCAGTATGTCAAATAAGAAAATGTGGAGGTGATTTGTGTGTCACAGAGCACAAGTGGCAAATGCTCATCATTTCTGTCCAGTGCCCAGTCTCGGTCCCTGGAGAGGAACTCCTAGTGGTTGCCTTTTTGGCCACCTACAGTTTTAGAATTAATTACTAGTAAAATTCATTGAAAACCGGATTTCTCTAACAATAATAATTTCTCCGCAGCCAGTCACATTTTAAAAAAATATTGAACTTGTGACCTGCCAAATAAGTTTCTGATTGATGGAATCATCACTTAATATAATTTTTCATAAAATTCAAGCTGGATATTTACATAGGTCTTGTAACCACATGCATCCTTTTTTTATTTACTTCAAAATGCTGAATATAGAGTTGAGTGCACATTATACTATATTGAAAATCTATTTAAATGATAATCTAAACTTATATTATGCTTTAGCAAGCTGATAGTCACACCATTAGTTTGGAGTGAAACACAATATATGTCCAGAGGAGTGAGATTAAGACTATGAATCTTCTTTTGATTTTAAACTCAGATACATTTCCACTATGATCATGGGAAGGAATTTTTCATGGTCAAATCTTAAAATGATTATTACATAACATAATTTAATAAAATATATAAGATGGCATAATGTACTTCCTCTGTGTTTATTCCTATATAACAGTGCACATCTGGATATTTGGCTGCTAATTATATAATGAAATACTTAATGGTTTTCTTCAGAATGTGGGTTTATGTAGTTAAGAAATCAATGAATGGAGAATTTATTGAGTTCAGATTTCTGTCTGAATTTAAATTACCTATCATGGTAGCATCTGAGATGTCCTAACAGGCAGTTTAGTCTGCTAATCAACTGCACCAGTTAACAACTTAGTGATCCATAATGTGACCACGAGTGTAATTTCACTCCTTTTAGAAAAGGTCTATGTCATTTTCACTGATATAGTAAGTTTCTTTTATTTTGATACACAAGCTACTTTTAAATGAAAATTCAATGGATTTTGAAGTATAATGCAATAACTTTTTCAAGCCACCAGGGTGTTGTTTCATAGAATGAAACAGTAATTTACAAAATAGCAAACTGAATCATTAACTAAATGATACCCAATGCTTTAAAATAATACACATAAATTCCCCAGAAACCTAACTAATTATCAGGGTATACCTTATATACGAATAGATTTTAACTTTCAGTGCAAGTTTAGCAGATCATCATCACATGTCAAAATTTATTTATGTTCAGTAGAATCTGTATAAAATCCTATTATGCAAGCACATTGAAAAATGAAGTTCTGTGTTTAAACTTGAAAACTGCTTTATTGTCATTTTCGTTATTATGATTATGCAGGTTTATTGTAATCTCCTAATTTTACTGTTGAATAAGCTAAGACCCAAAGATGCTAAGTTACTTCTCTGAGTGTACATGGTGACAGTGAATCAGGAGCAAAAAGGAATTACTTTGATGGAGTTCTCAGCCATTACTGTGCCCGCTGAATCACTTTGTACTTCTGCTGTTTTTGAGGATTGTTTTACATTAATTAAGGACTCTGACAATAAACACTCATTTACTCATTTTTGACTTTTCCAATGAAAAATGTTGTGAAAATGACTGCAAAAAAAGTCTCTTTACTTTGGCATTCACATTAGCCCAAAACAGCTGAACTGGATGTTTGTCGAACTTGGCAAGCACTGGGGTCTGACAGAGGCTAAACTCATGCCAAGTTCCATTTGAAATTAAATGTTCTGCCAAAGTTATAAGCTACTGAAAATTGGGACTCCACATTAAGCTACCATTTCAATATACTTACAAATGTCTCACGAAATTCTTATTTTAATACGCAATGTTGAGGTTTTAAAATGTATATGTGATGTTCATTAATATGAAACTTTTCAAGGACATGAACTATCCTAACTTCAGTTATTTGGAGAGCCACTTAGCATCTCATTTATAACTTATTCTTTTGTTATTTTTCTTTCTTTAGATGCAGCTTTCTTTCCCCATGTATGTTTTGACCCCATTTCCATATTTAAATTTCATTTTTTTGGTGTTCTTGCTTTCATTCCATTTTTTTATGTGAAATCCTGTAGAAGTCTCTAGTCATTTCACTTTTGAGAACTCGATGCATGTTTGATATCATTGCACATTCCCTGTCGTTCACAAAAATGTGGGCTTATGTAGTTTAGAAATCAGTGGAGAATTTAGGCAAAACTGAATAAAAGTTTTGGACTCAAACTTCTCTATTTTCCTAATGATCATAATTTTTTCTGGAATTTTCCTTAGAGGTAAAATAGCTTAACTGAATATAATAATGTGTTGATGAAGAATTTTAAACCCTGATTATACTATTTTGGGATTTTCTGAAAAAATTAAAGGTCTAGCATGTGAGGCTATTACATATAATAATGTCTTTCTAATACCTATTCAATGCTTCTAAGTTAGGATCTCAAGTTCATTCTTTCAGATACTTAATGATTTAAACTAAATGTTTTGCTCTTTTTTCTAAGTTGAGTCCTAAAGCAGATGCTTGGAACTGATCATTGATTATTCTTCACATTCCAACCCTGCTGATTCTACCCTTTCAATTATTCTTCTTTCCTCCACTATCATTCTACTGCTATTTCCATGCTCTGAATCATAACCTCACCTCACCTACAGCAGTAGGATTTTCCTGCCTGTTTGCACTATTTCCCCCATGGCCCTGTTTTTGTACTTCTAGAATGATCTTTTCAAATAGGATGAATCTGATTTTGTTTCTTCCTTCATTCAAGACTTCCCATGACCTAAACCCTAATTTTGCTACACAAGACCTACTATTAGTTGGTGGTTGTTTCCACTGGTATCAATATCTTAACATTCTTATGCTAGAGTTTACATGGTAGATCCCTGTACCTTTGTGAGATTCCTGCATTCTGACACATAAAAATCTATACTGTTGTGATGTTGCAAAATTTTCCTTTTGAATAGCCTCCTTTCTTTTTTTGAATAATACTTGTACAATTTTTAAGACTGAATGGAAAAACTACTCGAGGGCCTTCCTTTCATTCTTCCCTGGTTTTGGCAAGCCATATAACATGTTAATATTCACCTCATTGCCTTCACTATGTAAGGGGCCCTTATTGTAAAAGAGGGTAATGCTAGTTTCTATCCAACTATGTAGCCTGTTCCCATGTGTCTCCCACACAGTAGGCATTCTGTGTAAAGTCCTTGAATAAATGAATGAACATGTCTTTGTTCTTCTATGTGCTTATTCTTTTCCTCCTCTTACCAGGTTTATAAGGCAAAACTTCATAGGTCCTTATGTGATAATTGATGAAATAATATTGAGAAAAGATGGATGGATCATAGCTGATAATTATTTTAGAGCAAATAATTTATTGGGCCCTTAGTCTGTAATTTGTTAGTATAAGAAAATGCCTGAGGTTGTGTCCCTTATGACATGAAGAGATTTACTTAGCTCACAGGTCTGGGATATTTAAAGCATGGCAACTACATCTGGGGCAGGGCCTTTCAGTTCAGTCATAACGTGATGATGAAGACGCCGGAGCAGATAAGGAAAACAGTGAGCTGAGGAAACCAAACACACTTTAGAGCAGTGCGTTTTCATGGGGACTGACCAAAACAGCACTAATTCCTTCACAAGTCAGTGGCTCCATAATCACCATACACGAGGCCCCGATTCTCCATTTCTACTGTCTCTCAGTGAAAACGTAGTGAACACGAATCTGGGGGGAACGTTCTCAAGTCGTATCAAAACATAACAACCTATTTCAGAAACTTTACAGACAACACCTCACATTATCATGAGAGCCCCACAATATAGATACTACTAGGGGTAATACCAATTTACAAATGAAACTCTGAGAAATATTTTGGAAGATAAATAGCATACCTTATCAAATTCTTACAGCTGCTAAAGTACAGAATCTCAGACTATCAGATGACAAAGGCTGTAGTCCTAAGTATTACACTATATTATTTTATCCTAAAATATTTGAGGGTGATTTTTCTATTTTAAATACTATGAGTGTTGGTACGATTTAGCTAGAAAATTTATTGGAAACCCATCAACAATAAACCTTCACAGTAATATGGATAACTTCTGTTTTATAAATTTTATGATTATCTTCATAGGGTATGGGAGAAGAGATAGTACTTTAAAGGAGTTCATTCATTTGACTAAATCGTATTTGTTGGTTAGTTATTTGCTTTCATATATTTTCTGGTTATAAACTTTATTTGCTTATAATCCTTATTCAACTTCCCAGCCCAGTATATCTTTAAAGTTAAGCTACTATAACTCTCAAAGAGGAAAGACGCCATTGAAGGCATCAAGTTAGAATCAATTGCTGTTTTCACTCCTATTTTTATCTTTTGTGGGTTTCAACAGCCCTTCCTTTTTTGATCGTTTGAAAGATTACTTTTTAAGCTAGCTCTATCACCACAGTGTATAATAAAAAAAAATGTTCAAAGCACTTTTACAACAACAGAATCTTTTTCGGTCTTTTCTGACATTAGCAGCTTAGGTTGTTATGAAGACACATTTAGAGAAAAGGCAAAGATAACAAAGGTGATGCATACTTGCTTAGGGGATGGGGGAGATAAATGGCTGGTTTCATGAACACTGACTGAGGAAGGCTGGCTTCTCAGAGGTAGCTAAGCTAGCTAGAAGTAAGCATCATCCCTGGGATGGAGCGGAGGGGTGGGGGCCACGTGATGCTGATCATAAACATGTGTATGCATGTGCAGGAATATTTTTTTCTAGCTCCTGATGGCTTGTTTAGACACTTGTACACAAAGAGCTTTTATGTAATCTGAGGATGATTTTTATTTGAAATTTTGCCATTAGTTCAGAGTAGAGCTAATTATTATTTTTATAATAATAGAAAAAGTTCAGGGTGGAGTTATATATATATATGCTAATTGATCAAACAAAACATATAGGCTACCCTATTAAATGTATATTTCAATTTACATGTTCTTTTTCATAGTACAAGTATGTCCTGTGTGATATTCTGTATCTTATGTAATGCTTTTACTAGAAAAAATGTGTACATCTGAAATTTATATTTAACTGGAAGTCCTGGACATATAACTGAATTTATATTTATCTGATGGTCTTTAAGAGCTCTTTAAGTTGCTTCAGTTTCTGTGAGGACAAATGTCACATAAAGGGAACAGTGATATAAAATGGGTTTAAAAACCTTTATAAATTTTAACAAATTAAAGTTCTGACTACTGGCATGTTACAACTAGTTGTTGCCAGACATGGTGGGTTACACCTGTAATCCCAGCACTCTGAAGGCAGAGGAAGGAGGATTGCCATGAGTTCAAGGCTAGCCTGAGTTGCACAGTGAGTTCAGGGCCAGCCTGAACTACAAAGGGAGACCCTGCCTCAAAAAACTAAAAAAATAAATAATAACCAAAAAATACAATTAGTTTTCATTCACTGATAAAAGAATTAGTAGATTGTGCATTTTATAGTTCGCTGTAAGCTACAAAGAACACTTCTGAAGTTTCTGACTAATTACTATCAATTAAATGTTCAAAACTGAGCGTAACAAAACTAGGCCTTACCAGAAGTCTATTTTATATACAATGCTGCTACCATGTTATGAGGAAGGTACTAGAAAAGCTCTATAGATTTATTGTGTTAAGATTTGCCTCTTAAATCCTAGAAGATTTTTGTTTAATTTTGGAATTTTGTATTAACAATCTGGATGTTGTCTGTGTATCTCCATGTGAAGGGTAACATGTTACATGGGCACCATAACATCACAACTGTGCATGTTAAGTGACAGATGGAAATTCCACTCTTTTTGTTTTGGATCCCAGTATCCTTTCTTCCGTTCTGGTCTGACTGAGGGCTGGAGCCACACCCGGTAACCTGCTGTCCTATACTTCCTTCTGGTCCGAGTCCTATGATAAATCAGTCTTTTGAATCGCCCGCCCTGTGTTTGTGTCTCTAAAAATTATTCTAACCGATGCACAGTTCTCATGTTGTTGGTGAAAACCTCAGTAAGTTTTGGTGGGATACTGTCCATTCTGTATCATCTCCATTCTTCTTCCTAGTTCTGCATTCTTTATTTTCTCTAAATATTCAATTTTATCAAAGATTTTGCTCAATATTACATGTGAAAATGAACAACTTGTCACTTTTTAAAAATTTTTTATCTTTAATGGTACGTTGTATTTACACATCATGATCTCACTCAATATTGGGAATTTGTACCAGTATATGACACAATTTAATTATCATTTTTTCCCACTTTACCCACCCCACAACTCCCCATCCCCTAAATACATAAGCTTTTTTTCCCTTTTTATTACCATCATGTTCTTTACCCCTCATTACTCACCCCTGCACCCCATTATCCTTTGAATATTTTCTATTACACAATACCCATCATACATTCTAGAATTCATTAACATCTTCAGTTTCTTATCCCAGAGAACAGATATGATATTTACACAGCTGTGTCCTATTTATTTCACTTATGAATGTGTCCTGAAGGTACGTCCATTTGAGTATAACTGACTCAAACATATCATACTGTAAGATAGTGTAATACTCCATTTTATAGAAAAACCACATCTTCTTTATCCAGTCTCCAGTTGATGGGCATATGGGTTGTTTCTAGGACTGAGCTATCATAAACTGAGCTGCTATGAACATGGGTGCACATATGTCACTAAGCTTGTCACTTTTTTGATCAGAATATGAAATAGTATCATTTAGTATCAATAAAACAGTTGTTTTATTAAAAGTGTCATGTAAGCTCTACTATTAGCTTCTATCTCTGACTGTCTAGTTTAATTCAGCAATCACTTTTTTTTTGGTAAGGAAAGCCAAAGTACTATTGGAGTTTAATGTAAGTCTTATATAGGAAAAACAAATAATATTTATGTAGAAGAGTGTTTGGCATTACCAAACTAAAATAATGCATGAATCATCCAACAAGTAAAATTATGCTTTGTCTACATAATGATTTTTTTTCCGGAAGACATGAGCATGAAATTTCCTCTTTTTTTTTTTTTTTTTTTTCTTTTTCCTTTCTTTCCCAGTCTGGCACAGCAATAAAAAGAAAACCTGTCCCTCACCTTGTAACAGATGCTGCCTGGTCAGAGTATTGTTTGTGACCTGATTCTTGCCCTTGTTCATCAGGCAACAGTGACATATGCAGATGTCTACAAACTGCTGAGTTGTTTTTAACTTTACTTGAATGTATTTAAGTCTGAATTTTGTTTCTCTACCAGCAAGGCTTCTTTTCTTCATCAAAAACTGCCCATCAGTTCATAACAACAGATTATTCATTGTTTGAATATTTCTTGTCCTTTTATACCATAGAAATTTAATTTATTTAAAATATTAACTTACTAGATTTTGAAAGACATTTTCCCATATGTACAACTTCTATTTCTGACATTGGTGATAGCTTCGGGGAAGTTGCAGCGCAGCAACACAGGGCAATGAGAGTTCTTTACTACCTTTGCTTTTCAAAGGTGTAAGATGAGAAATTAAATGTTTCAGCACATGCCAGCAAGGAGAAATGAAACAATAACGTGCACAAATTCCTTCATAATATCTTAGAACTGCATAAGTCTTCTGAATTTATACAAGAACAAACAAACTTGAAACCTCTAAAGTAAATCAAAGTAAATTTGGATAGTTCTGAGAAAGAGCCAACAACACTTAAAGAATATTCCTTAAATGTGCGAATGATTATCATATTATTGATGTTTTGTTCATGTTATTCGTCCCATCTGGTCATATTTTTGTCTGCATTCTCTACATTTGTGCTTCTAAATAACTTATTCTTTAATACACAACTTTTAATTCCTTCTTTTAGTCTCACATATTGTTTCTGCTGACCTCCCACCCAAACAGTGGTGACAAAACATTGAAAGTCCAGCAGCATGGGATTATTTTATATTCTACTTGTAGTTCCTTAAACTTTTTTTACAAGGTCAGTTAAAAAGATTACTTTCAGCTTTTATTCTTTATTAGTGTATGTTTGTATCACATAATGATTATGTTTTTTGTGAGGAATTGGTAGATGTACCTAATACATCACACTTGTTTTTTCTCATCCTTTCCCCTTTTCCATCCTCCATCTGTTGAGCTTCTTTTTTGCATATGATCCGTCTCCCATATACATATATTTTCTCATATAAGAAAATCATGTGACATTTAGGTTTGTATGTTCTAAAGATTTCACTTAACATTGTGATTACAAGGTACATTAATTTTCCCATAAAGACTGTAACCCCTCTTTATAACAGAGTAGTATTCCATTCCATAGGAATATCATATTTTCTTTATTCATTTATCTGTTGATGGGCATATAGGACATTTACAAGATTCAGCTATTATGAGTTATGCTGTTATAAACGTGAGTGTGCATATATCACTGCAATATGATGCCTTTAACTCTTTCAGGAGGATAGTTACATAGGGAACAGCTGGATCAAATGGAATTTTTATGTTTAGATTTTTGAGGAACCTCTGTATACATTTCTGTACTGTCCGTACAAGTATACATTCTCATCAGCAATATGAAAGGGTTCCTTTTTCCTTCCAGCCTTGCTAACTTATTTTGTTCTGATTTGTTTAATTGAAATCCATTATTCCTGGAATAAGATGGAACCTCAGTGTCGGTTTAATTTAACATTTCTGTAGCAGTCACTAATGTCAAACACTTTTTCATCAATTTATTTTTCATTTGTACTTCTTCTTAGAAATCTCTGTTCATTTCTGTTGCCAATCACTGGTCAGTTCTTTAATTTTAGATAAAATTTGGGGTTCTTTTATGCTGGAGATGTTAGTCTAGGTCATAATATACATGTTAATGTAGAGATATTCTACATTTTAGTCTGAAGAATAGCTGGGGAAACATTTTCTCTATTGGTGTTTGCTTTGCTGTACAGACTTTTAAAATTTGGTGCAGTTCTATTCATTGATTCTTGTTATTTTTTCTGTAATTGATTTTCTGTTCAACAAATCTTTACTGTATACTATGTCTCTAAGAGTTTTATTTTCCAAAATGTTGAAGAGTTTTGTTTTGATCTTTGACCCATTTTTTTTTTTTTTCTTTTTGCTTTTTGAGACAGGGTCTCGCTTTTGTAGTTCAGGCTGGCCCTGAGCTCACTATGGTGCCCAGGCAAGCCACCGCAAACTCAGCGATCCTCCTGTCTCTGCCTCCTGAGTGCTGGGATTACAGGCATGAGCCACCATGTCCGGCATTCTTTGACCCATTTTGAATTTAGTTGAGTACTTGGCAGGATATATAACTCTAAACTTATTCTTTTGCATGTAGATAGCAAGGTTTCCCAGGACTAATTATTAAAGATTGTTAAATATCTTTCTGTGTTAGTTTTTTGTCCTTTTTTTTTTTTAAAGATCAGGCAGCTGAGAGGGCTTAGGTTTGTTTCTTCACAGAATGAGAAGAGATATAGTGAATATCTCTTAATAGTAAAACAACCCTGGGCAACAAGGGCAGAGTCCGAGGCATCACGATGCAGACATCAAGTTATATGACCAGCCTACAGTGATTGAAACAGCATGGTACCCCAAGATACGTGCACCCTCGTGTGAATAGCAGCACAATTTGTAATAGGCAAATCTTGGAAACAGCCCAAATGCCCATACATGGATGAATGGATAGAGGAAAATATGTTTTTAATGCACAGTGTGGGTACTATTGTGCCATAAAGAAGGATAAACTTGAGACATTGTTAGGCAAATAGATAGATGCACCTAGAGACCATTCTTGGAAGTGAAATAAATCAGACACACATTTAAATATGCCATTGTTTCTCTTGTGTGAGAAACTGAAAGGATAAATATGGGCCAAAATGAATGATAGATATTGGGAATTGAGAAGAAAATGTTCAAATGTGTGGGGCAATGAGGGAGCGAGAAAAGGACAAGGGAGGAGGGGTGAAGAATAAAAAAATAATAAAAGGAAAAAATGGAAGGAAAACTTCTGTAAATATAGGGGAAGAAAGGTAGATGGGGTAGGGAAATGGGGGAAAAGAAGAATCTAGATATATTATGTACAGTTATGAATTCCCCATGATAAATACAATCATAATGTATATCAAAAGTATACTAATAAAATAAATACTTTAAAATAGCATGGTATTGACACAAAGCACTGTGAATCAAAGAGTTTTGTCCTTAGTAATTATTTCAAGATACATTCATGGCACCTTATTTGATTTCAACAACTCTAGCTTTGAGTTTTTATTTCAGTTAAAATAAGTTTTTGGCAAAACTTTTCAGAAAAACCTTGAGAAAAATTGTCTCAGAAAAGTGAGAACCAGAAGTCAAGAACAAAGGTGTTGAAAGGTGAGAAAAGAGACAGACAAATCCAACCTGGGATGAAATGAAGTTTATTAAGGAATTAGACAGGAGCATTTTTTTTAGTAGCAGTGAGATGGTATTATCCCTGCAACCAGAGGAAAGAAGTGATTTATACACCAAGCTCTAAAAAGTTGAGTCAAGGTCAACCTGAGTGCAGCTAGCTTTCTCAGACACTATTACTGTGTCAAACACCAGCTATGAGAAAGTCCAGGCCTCAGAGCCTGGCCCAAAACCTTCAGCCAAGTTGGCTATATCTCTCCAGGAATCATCAGCTACTATTGAAAGCAGAAAGGAGAAAAAGGAGGAAGAGAGGAGAAGAGGAAGAAGAGAAAGGAATGAGGGAGAAGGACCATAAGGGTTCAGTAGGGCGACTTTCAGAATCATAAGAATCATCCTCATTTCATTACCAGTATACACTAAAAAAATGATTTCTCCCCACTATACTGGAAGTTTTTGAGAACAAAAATATTACTTTTAGGAAAATAACTTCTCTCCTTAGCCTCTAGGAACAAATGTTCTACTCTCAAATTTCATGTAATCAGTTTTTTAGGTTCACTTATAAGTGAGATATGAAGTACTTAGCCTCCCATGCCCAAATTATTTCCTTTAATATAATGATCCAGTTCCACCCGTGATGTTCTAAACTGTGATTGATGAACAGTATATCCTACTTTTATCTTGTTCTTTATGCACTGGTCAGCTGATGGACACTTACATTCTTTCAGTTTCTTGGATTTTGTGGATAGAGCTGTAAGGCATCCACAATTGCAGATGTGTCTTTCACATACTATTTTTCCCTCTGAACATACAGTCAGGAATGGGATTATTGGTTCATATGGGATAAAGCCTATTTTTAATTTTTGAGAAAATTTTGTAGTGTGGCTGTATTAATTTGCCTTCCCTCCAGTAATATGTAAGGATTCCCACTGTAGTATGTCCTCAACAGCACAGCCCATGTTTTATCCAGTATTATCAATACTGAAGTGAGGTGGAATCTCATTGTAGTTTGGATTTCAATTTCCTCAATGATTGGTGATGTTGAACATGTTTCCATTTAACTTTTGCCATGTTTATGTTTTCTATTAGGAAATATCAGTTTTGTTATATTGTTTTTAATTTATTGCATTTGAGTTTTTTTAGATCTTTATATATTTTGTTTTTTGTGTGTTTTTTTTTAAAATTGATTTTATTGGTACATTTTGTGTACACATTGTGATTACAATCAACACTGAGAGTTTGTACCCGTACATGATATGACCTAATTCTCATTTTTTCCATTCCCCTGGCCCCACAAATTCCCCACCCTCTCTCTATATAAACTTTGTTTCATTCTTTTTAATCATCAAATGCATTTCTTTCAAATGAACAATGACTTTTTCCATTTGTTCTTAAAATAAGAAACCTAGACTCCAAGTTTCCGCTGGTGCATTTACCTCTTTAAACACTTTTGATACTATTTATTTCTGCAGCACTAAACTGAAATATTTAATGACTCTCTTACAGAATTAATTATTTCTAACCTATTTTGCTACTCAAAATAAATACTTCTATTTTATTTTAATACTTTTTAAAAGATTTTCGGTAAAATATATTTAAATGAAAACATTTGGAGTTTGTATCTCCTCTAAAATGCTCATGGTGAAAATCAGTATTAACTAGTATTAATTTTTGATAGATTTTTTTGAAATTTGGATTTACATTTAATATTTTAATCAGATGAATACATTTACAGTCAGTAGTATTGTAAAATGTGATACAATAAAAGAAATATCAAAATATAACATGGTAACTGAAAATAGAAGTAATCCTTTGACAGGATAACCTCTGAATAGAATTGTTTAACTGGTATTTTTATTTAATACTATTAGTTAAAATTAGAAATTTTTTCCATAAAAGCAGTCAAGGTATTAAGAAAGCACAGTACTGAAAATATGTTAATATTCCTCTACAATTAGCAGAATGCTTTGCTATTTTGTCAGAGCTTGGATAATCCCCAACATAACTGTTTAAATTTATGTTAAAATGTCAACAGAAGGAAGGAATTTTTCTGGGAGTCAGAATCCTATATAAATGTTAAACAGGGGCACTAAGCTCACTAACACTATGTCACCAGCTAATTCTCAAGAGTATTCTGCTGAGAGAAAAGCTGTAAATTATAAAAATCATCTCAATACCTCCTTGGTTTTAGCAGAAACTTCTGGTCTTAGTGATTAGACACACCTCTATGTTGGTCATTAACACTGATATGAATGAGAAATAGAGGAAGGGAAGTTCTGTTTTACTTTTTTTTCTGCTCTTAAGTTGTATAATTTCTTACCATATTTCAGCTACTAATTGCTCCCAGTTCAGTTATTTAAATACAAGATGATCAAACATTGCATTTTTTGGTTATTTTTATAAAGTACTATAAAAGGAAATATGAAAATGACAAATTCATCGTATTTACTCAGTATAAGAATTGACTGAAATGACACCTGTCTGGGATGGTCAGCGGAGCCAGGACCTAAACAAACGCAGTCACGAGTGGGGCTGGGGCAAGCTGTTAAGTAGGTAACTCCTTACAAGGTAGATGGTTCGCAGAGATTTGCTCCTGTTCTGTAGGTCACTTGTCCGTTTCTTTATTTCTTTTGTCATGTGAAACTTTCCTGCTTGATCTAGTTCCACTTGTTTATTTTTTACTATATTGATGTTTTTGTTTCTTCCCATTAAAAAAATCTTTTGCCTGTAGGACTTGATGCAGTAAAATAAACCAGACATGAAAAGAATCCTTTATGATCTCACTTACTTGTTAACTCTAAAAAAATATGTCTTAACTCATGTAAACAGAATAGAACAGAGAATTCTTTTTTTTTTTTTTTTTTTATGAGACAGGGTCTTGTTTTGTAGTTCAGGCTGGCCCTCAGCTCACTATGTAGCCCAGGCAAGCCTCAAACTCTACAATCCTCCTGTCTCTGCCTCTCAAGTGCTGGGATTATAGGCATGAGCTACCATGCCCGGCAAGAACAGAGAATTCTTAACTCATGTAAACAGAGGGTGGGTGGTGGTGAGATTGGAGAAGTAACTTTGATCAAAGGATACAAACTTTCATCTATCAGATGCATAAATTTGGGAAACTGAATGTGTGATTGTCTGGTCCTTGAAGTACTTGAAACTTCAGAGTCAGCCTGAGCTCTCAGTACACACAGATAGATACACATATGCAGCTAGATGAGTAATAATTGTGATACTTGATTAAACTAGGCATTTCACCATGTAAATGAGTATCAAATGAACACAGTGGATACAGTTTGTACTGTCAATTGTGCCCCAGTAAACCTGGAGGGGGAGCAGTGGCTTCTGCTGGGGCTAGGAAGTTACTCCTTGGATTTGTTGGATGTCTTTAGATCAACTACCTATCTCTATTCTGGCTTCTTTATATTTAGAGAACATTCATCTTTTATACAGCATTTGGGATTAATTGCTAATAAATCCACATTAACATTCTTAAAATCATTGAATATTATAGTCAAATATAATTTTTGTTTTATTTTGTTAATATAGTATTTTTACACACAAAATGTGGACGTTATAAAAAAGTATTTGAAAATGACTGTTTTCTTTGGAGTACATTCATCTTTAGTAAAATAAAGCCCAAGTGGTACAAATATTAGGCTTTATTATTTCATATAGCTAGCCATCTGAGAAAAGAATAGTTGGATAATTGGTCCATTCAAAAGACAGAGCTCATTTTATTTATTTTTTAATTTTTCTCATTTTCAGAATATTTGTCAGATTCTAAAAGAGTAGCTAATGTTTTGGATATCTTGTACTGATAAACCAGTGCAGGGAAAATCAATTTTTTTCTCTGTTCCTTTTATCTCTTCTGTAGTATTAGGAGCATTTCTTCAAGCTTTGCGTTCTCTCAGTCCCTTTATATCTCTTTGGCTAATTCTGAGCTGATCTCTGACCAAAGGAAAGGGAAACATGATTGAATTCATTTATTTAGGATTTATTTGAGTCAAGTGCAAGTGGAGAGGTGAGGCCTATAAAAATAGTTCAGGTCACCTCCAAGAACAGGAAATGGCCCTGACTAAGCCACCAAAAATGTTAGCTGCATTTTCTTTAGTTTTATATCCTATGTAATTGATTTAGAGTCAATAAAAAACAGTAGTAAAAGTTTTTCTCTGAATGTCTGGGGGATTGAATTCAGGAATTTTGCACTAAGATACATCCTCAGCCCTTTTGTTCGTGATGGTATTTTTTTATTTTGTTTTGTTTCGTCTTTAAATTTTACTTTATTTATTTTGAGGTAGTATCTCCCTAAGTCTTGAAATTGCCTAAGTTAGACTTGAACTTCTGAAATTCCTGCTGCCTCTCACAGAATACTGACTGATCTGATCAGAGTGAGCCATTTTTCATTAATACAGGGTCATACTTTCTCATATAAACAATTGTCATACTGCTGGGCTGTGATGATATACGAACAGGAGCTCCCTGTAGAAATATCCGTCTCCCAGTTCATTATTCTGGACTCTGGATGACTCCGTAGTGATCATGGTTTCTTTTACCATTGCATGATGGAAGGAGTCCTATGAGAGCCCTTCAGTGTAAGATCCCTCTGCTGCTTTTGGTGGCTGTACAAATGTACGTATGTCCCTGCACATCTCCTTTTCTACCTTAAGTTTTGCCATCATTCTAAATTGTTTCTGTTTGCATAGGTATTAGTCTTCTGCATCTTTAGCTCTTATTCTGTGATCTTTACTCAGTGACAAGGATTTAAACTCTTAGTCACTTATTGAACAAATAAAAACTCTTACAAGCAAAGATATTTTCCTTATGAAACACTAAACTTAAATGTTGCCCTTGCAAATTACAAATTTCATTTTCTCCTGGTCTCTTATGTACTACTTCTCCCACACTGTTGGCCAACTTTATCCAGAACTTTATTCCCTTTATTTTTAAATAATATGTAAATGCATCAGTTTTAATTTTGTTTTACTGTCTCCTCATGCATCCCTGTCTTTTATCACATTACCCACTTATGAATAACTTCTAACTGCGTTTGTGGGTAAATTTTTCAAATATTATCTTTCTGGCATAACTGTACATCCACAGTATTGACTTCCAACAATATTTTTTATCCTTTCCATTGCTGACATAATGCTAAATGCAAGAGATGATCAAAATAAACAATAAATATTAAAGTTAATGGTAAAAGACACATTGCCATTAATTTCCCTCATGTTGATACAGTTGTTCCATCATGCTTGTCACTCTTGCAAGGAGCTCTGGAAGTCCTCTTTGGTAATGATCTTGATGAAGTATGGTAATTGCCATCGGTGTTGCTGCCCAGTGCCATCCAGTGGAACAGAACTCTTATAAAATCCTTCACAAACTCAAAATGACTGTGAAAGATTAACTTTTTTTTTTTTTTTGAGACAGGGTCTTGCTTTGTAGTTCAGGCTGGCCCTGAGCTCACTATGTAGCCCAGGCAAGCCTCAAACTCAGCAATCCTCCTGTCTCTGCCCCCCGAGTGCTGGGATTACAGGCCTGAGCCACCAGGCCTGGATAAAAGCAGCTACAATAGCTAGAGATATCATTTTTCTACACAGTCTATGTCATCTAAAAAAATGCCTCACTGGAAACGCTGGGATTCAGTGTACACCACTTTCTTCTCAGGAATTATGCTACTGATTATATTGCCTCCTCTGTATATACTATTTCTGTAATCATTCGCTCTTTTATCAACTCATATAACTAGAAATGAGACTTTTGCTATTTGAAAACAGTAATGAAATAGCATTAATGACAAATGGCCTACAGTATAGGCATCATTTTTTAGCTACAATAATATATCTCCTTAACTTTAACATTCTAATATTTTGCTCGAATGTCTACACAGTTGCTTCTGGTTCTACTTCTTAAAAAGAACTGAAGTCTTGCTTATCCTCCCATTCATGTCTTTCCTTTCACTCTTTCACTCAGTGTTCTCCAGCCAGGATGAGAATTCACATTTCAGTGCTAGATATAATCATATGCAGGTGATCACCTTTTTTTTTTTAATTAGGAAAATCAGTGCACAACAAAACTTGCACTGAGGCATACGAGTTGAAGTGCTGATATATATGTGATAGAAGCATAAAACGGGGACTGGCCTGATTGGGTTTCCATTTCTATCATGAGCACCTGCACAAAGACAGAACTGAAGATTGTGCTAGAAAAAAAACTGCTTTGATTTTCATCAAATACACTGAATTATTGTCCACAATTCTCATTTTAATTAATTACTACTGTTTTTCCTCCATAAGACAAACTACTCTGAGTTGTTTCTCTCTCTGTCCAAAGAGAGCTTGGTATATAAGCCAGATTGTAATTCCTAGGCAGGTGCGGGGAAGGGGAGACGTCAGGTGCCTTGGTAATTTCCGTGCCTAAAAGTTAAATTAGCTGGTCAGAGGGGTGCTAAGAGGGAGATCTCTGAATTCTCATTTGAGAAACAAAGGCTGAGAGAAAAAAAAAAAAGCCGTAGCTGTATGAGTCAGGAAATTCTTTAATTGGTTTCCACGTGAATCTTAGTGCCATATTTTTGAAACCTGTGTGTGCTTCAAAAATATCTACTGAGCCTTCTGGTTTCCATGGCAAATTTACAGGACAGGAATGTCTAGAAGGGAGAAAGTCAACAGTCTGCGTATTTTAAAGGCCCCCTCTGTATTTCTGACACTGCTTAGTCACTAACATTTTTTTTGGCAGCCATTTTCTTGAACAAGTTTTTCCAATAGTACATTTGGGACATGTATCTCCTTTAAAATCTTGCGAACATTGTGCTTCTAACTGGCAGGAACTAAAACATGCTGTTCTTACAGTTTCTTGGTCGCTGTCTTAGTATCTCTCTATTCCTTGTTATGTGTTTCTGTATGTGAATCATAGTTGGTAATATTTATGCAACTGCCTTAGAAAATTACAGTTCTCCATGAAATTTTCATTGCATCTAATGAGGATCTAATGAACTACCAACTATTGTCTAACTTTAGTGTTACTAACATGTATTTAATACACTCTTTCTCCTCTAGAGGTTTTCAAATTCACTTTGTTATCTTTCATCTTGGTTTACATAAATCCCTTATTAAATTGTGTCCATTTTTTGTATTTTCACACTCCACTCCATTCTCCAGCTCTAGGTGAGACAGTGTCAATTCTCTGGTTAATATACTGATATAGCTCCATTGTTTCAAAAGAAAATCTCAGATTTTTCTGTCTTCAAGTAAGAAGCCAAAGCCTGATGCCAGTGGTCCTATTGAATAGCTTATATTTCCTTTAGGGATTTTTTTCTTAACTGCATGTAAATCTTTCTTTCCCATCACCCAGTTCATAATTCTTGTTTCTCTTGTTCTGTAAAGATACATACGTTATTAGTATGCTTTCAATGTGCATTCATGGTAATTTATCAATCTTTATGGTTGTGGAACACTCCATTGTATTTAAAAAAAACAAAACAAAACAAAAACTTTTTTGTCCAGTCTGTAGCTGATGGGCATTTAGGCTGTTTCCAAGATTTAGCTATTACAAATGGAGCTGCTATAAACATGGGTGTACATATGGCACTGTGGTATGATGCTTTTAATTATTTTATGAATGTACTTCACATAGTGGGTTCAAATGGGACTTCTTATCCTAGTTTTTTGAAGAATCTCCACACTGATTTCCACAACTCTTGTACCAGTCTACATTCCCACCAACAGTGGCAAAGGATTCCTTTCTGTTGACAGTCCCCACCCCAGTCTGAATAATTGGTTGATTTATTGACAGTAGCCATTCTTTCTAGAGTAAAGTGGAATCTTACTGTTGTTTTCATCTGCACTTCTTGAATCACCGTGGTGTTGAACACTCTAGCATATATAAGGAATTTAAAAAAAAAATCAGACTCAAATGCTGGGCGTGGTGGCTCACGCCTGTCATCCCAGAACTCGGGAGGCTGAGACAAGAGGAATGCTGAGTTCGCGGTGGCTTGCCTGGGCTACACAGTGAGCTCAGGGCCAGCCTGAACTACAAAGCGAGACCTTGTCTCAAAAAAAAAAAAAAATCAGACTCCCCAAATGAAAAGATCCAATTCAAAAGTGGGCATCTGGGGAAGGGAAAGGGGAAAAATGAAAATCAAGTGTGTCATGTACAGGTATAAGTTCTCTGTTAAATGTGTTCATATTGTATGTATAAAATGTGCCAGTAAAACCAATTAAAAACAAAAGTGGGCATCTGAAAAAGCTTATCTTTCTCTATAGCCACATAATACTCCATTCTATTGAAAAACCACATCTTTTTTATTCACTCACCAATTGATGGGCCCTATTTCTAAGACTTAGCTGTTACAAAATGTGTTGCTATAAATATGGCTATGTATATGTCACTATGGTATGATTCTTTTAATTCTTTTGTGAGTATACCCATCAAGGAACATAAGAATCTTTTTAAAAAGTCATTGTCTAGGGCACTAGAGTAGGACACATGTCTCCTGTAAGTTACTCCAGCAGTCATATACTTATTATAACACTTCTATTGTGTTCATATTTTACATTTTGACACTTACAGTAAGTCGTTAACTTCAACATAGGTTCTGGAAAAATAGCATGTACTCAATACATATTACTGAGAAAATAGCTAGGTGTGGTGGCACCTGCCTTTAATTCCAATACTTGGGAAGGTTGAGGTAGAAGAATTGTCATGAGTTCATTGCAGCCTGTACTACTTAGTTCAAGGTCATACTGAACTGCATAGTAAGACCTTGTCTCAAATATGTATATATGCACATGTATACATATATACATACATTACAGAAACTAATGGTCTGAACAAGTCAATCATATTTACATCCTTACATCCTTTGGAGGTATTTAAGTTTGATAAAATTAGGCACTTTATTTAGTTCATTTCTGTATTTCTACTTTGTAGAGCAATGTCTGCCATAAAGTAGGCGCTTCTTAAATATTTGTACAGGAGCAACTGAGGCTTGCATTTGTGTTTCTAATGTAAGAGAAAAAGCATGTAATATTAAGGTTGTGTATTTGACTTCTTCCATTTAATATGCTTAAGATGATCCCACATAAAAGATAGGTAGGAACATATAACTAAGGTACTCAATGATTCAATCAACATAATTCTTATAACAGTATGTGGCACATTTGTAGAAAAATTAATCCTTGAAATAAATGCAAAAAGGTACAACTTAATATTCTTTTTTGTTCATCGTATTTCAAAATGAACTAAATGAAACATCCTCAAATTGTGTTTATGTATAAATAGCTAAAGTTTATCTTCCTTGTGGCGGAACAGTACTCCATTAAACTTAAATACCAATTATTTTTTCCATTCTTCTGTTGATGGGCATATAGACAGTTTTCATAGTTTGGCTATTATAAATTGAACTGCTTTAATATGAGTATGCATTTATCATTGTACTATGATTACTTTCACTCTTTTGGGAAGTATCCTAGAAGCAGAATAGCTAGGTTAGATAGAATGTCTATTTTAATTTTGAGGAATCTCCACACTGATTTCCATAATGGTTGTATTAGTTTGCATTCTCCACATCAGTGTAGAAGAGTTCTTTTTTTCTCCATATCCTCACTAGCACTTACTATTATTGCATGTCTTTATGATAGCTCTCCTTTATGGAATAAAATGATCCTTTGATGTTTTAATTTGTACTCTGTAGTGTCCAGCAATGTTGAACCTTGTCTCCATGTATATATTGTCCATTTGCATTTCTGAGAAATGTCTACTCATTTTACTTGGTGATTTTTTTGATTGGGTATTTTACTTTGGGGAGTTCTAGTTTTTTTTTTTTTTTAATATGTTCTAGGTATTAGTCCTCTGAGGAACAGCTGACAAAATTGTGGAATCTCCATTCTGTAGAATCTCTCTTCACTGTGTTGACTATTTGCTTTGCTGTGCAGAGGCTTATATGATTGATTTGCTCATGCTCATTGTTATTTCTTGTGCCATGAGGTTTTGTTCAAAGCATCTTTGCTTCTGCTTATGTCAAGACTTTTACCTATTTTATCTCCTAGCAGATTAAGCATTTCTGTTATGACATTTGGGTTTTTCATATACTTTTTTTATTTTAGTTTCACACATGATGAGAGATATGAGTCTAGATTTAATCTTTTGCATGTGGCCATCCAGTTTTCCCAGCATCATTTATTATAGACACTATCTTTCTTCTAGTGCATGTTTTTTAACACCTTTGTCAAATATCAATGAGCTAAATATGCTGGGAATTGTTTCTGCTTCCTTAATTCTTTTCTTTTGCTCTGCATGCCTGTTTTGTGCCAGCACCATGCTGTTTTAATCATAGTACCTTTGTACTATAATTTCAGATCTGAGATTGTGGTGCCTCCTGCTTTGTCTTTACTGCTCAGGATTGTTTTAACCATTCTGTTTCCATGTGAATTTTAGGACTGTTTTTCCTAGATTTTTAAGAAATGTCATTCCTATTCTGATTGGGATTCCACTAAATTTATATATCAATTTTGAAGTTATAGCCATTTTGATTTTACTGGATCTGGCTGTTCAGGAACAAGGGATATTCTTAACATTTTCTGATGTCCTCCTAGAGTTGCTTTTTCAGGTGAAATGATTTTCAGTGTAGAGGCCTTAGGCTAATTTTTAAGTATTTATATTAAGTGCATACTAACATATAGGAAGCTGGACTTCAGGAAATGTTGGGGGAAAATATAAACTTCTGACATGTCATTTAGAGTTGAGCTGGGCATAGTGAAGGTGACAGAAGATGCTTAAAGGGAGCTGCTATTGCATCCAGAAGAGGGAGTGAGGATGCGTATGTTTTAAAAGAGAGGACTGCATAACAGCTATGTCAAATTCTATCGAGGAATCACAGAAAAAAAATAAAGATTAGAAAAGGAACCAAGCAAGAAAGAAAAGAAAACTGAAAATTAAACAT
Organism: Thryonomys swinderianus; assembly: GCA_004025085.1. Classification (NCBI taxonomy): domain Eukaryota; kingdom Metazoa; phylum Chordata; class Mammalia; order Rodentia; family Thryonomyidae; genus Thryonomys; species Thryonomys swinderianus. The sequence continues at coordinate 54,948 of PVIC010004528.1, forward strand.
TTGCCAGTGTGGAAGTGGGACTCTGTTGAGAGAAGTATCTAGACAGGGATGAGGAAAGAATGTGATTGGAATGGACAAGCAGGTTTGCTCTAGTTATGAAATGCACTGAGACAAAAAATATGCTCTGGAGTTACATAAATGCATGAACTAATTATATTGCTTTTTTGTCCCTTCAACAAACTCATATTTACTTAAGTTAGTTCAGGAAACAAATAAATTCCCAACAGGGCAACTTTGATAGACAAGCTGTCACGCAGCAAGATTCACCTCTTCTGAGGGATGGCCAGACCCTCAGCTCTTTCTCTCAGGAGCATAGTGTCCTTTATCATCAATGACACTTTCTGTTTACATGCACTTGTCTGTTTGTATAAAGCATATGAGAAGATTGACTGAGACGTCTCTGGGACATAAAACCCTAAATGTTTTAATCCCGTCTTTAAATAGTGGTATGCCTGGCACATGGAACATCCTTTGCATGGTTATGTTCATCTAAGACAAGGTTGTGTGAAAAGATGTTATTACTACTGACTGATTTAGCTCTGAATGCCCCAAAGCAATTTTCTGTTGAGCTCAGGGTTAGAAGTAAGCCCAGGGCCTAAACTAAAATAGAGCGAGTAGTATCTTTTGTGCTTTATTTCTCAATTCTCGCTTGTATCCTGGCCTCTGTGTCTTTCAGTACTGATTAGGAAGACAAGAAAGCCTGAAAAAATTACATCAATTGGTAAACAGAAGGAAGACAAAGCAAGAGAGTTTTGCCTCATGTAGCTTTTTACAGAAACACTAAAGCTCTTAAAAATATGGCCCAAGAATAATCCTGAAACTTTTCTAGCCTTATGGAAAACTTTTGTGTTCTGGAAACTGTATGTAACATAAAAGGTTTTGTACTTTCTGTGCTGTCCACCATCATTAAAAATATAAACTACTCAATAACAGAAACTGAAGTCTGTTTCACCGTACCTATTAAAGTGTAAAATAATGATGAAATTTTAAAGAAAGAAAAGTTATCAATTAATTATATTCAATTTGGCATATTAGTAGCCTTTGGATATAATTAAGGAAATGTTAAGAATCCACAAAATTTATTGTCACTTAAAATATAACATTTTATAATTATTCTGTACCATTTTACTTAGATTTCATTTCTAAAGTTTTAAGTCTAATTATACAAATAATTTGTGTATTTTTAGCCTAATGTTTTACTTTTTAGTACACAACTGCTAAAATACTTTGTAGTTTATTAAAATTTCAAATTAAATTATAAGTCATTATGGTTAGAATCGTCTGTGTTCCCCTAGATGCTCATGGATGAGGCTTTTGGAAGTTGACTGAATGAATCATGGGGAGTAGAGCTGACTTGCCGGTAGGAGGCCAGGTTTCTTAAAACAGGTCCGTGACTAGGGTGTGACCGGAGATCCTGTGTCTTACTCCTTGGGTCTGCTCTTTTCCCTTGTTTCTGGGTTACCATATCCACTTTCCCAGGCCAAGCCCCTTCCACCCGGCCTTTCTGCCCTGGAGACAGCCAACCATGGGTAGGAAATAGAAGCCAAAATAAATCTCTCCTTTAAATTGGGGCTCTGAGGGGCTTTGTACCTCAGATGAGAAAGTAACTAAGACACAAGTTCATTTTGTAAAAATTTGAATACACCTATAACCAAATGTGGATGTTTAAAAAACAATGTTTGAAATATATATATTATTGTCAAGATTTCGTGAGCACTTCTGAATGCTCTAATACATGATCACTTTATTGATTTTGAAAATTGAAAATTACTTTATTAACTGCTTTTCTCAACAGAAAATGAAGCATATTGTAAAGATCTTGCAAAATTAATCATGCATTTCTTAAATCAGGAAATCAAAGGTAATAGTTTCCATTGTGAGATATAGGCTTTTTATGAATACTTAATAAATTATTGTGGTTGTATATTTCAGTAAAGTATCTTTTAAATATTATGATATTTACTCATTTGGGACAAATATACACTATTTAAAACAAGACAATTTCATTTACATTATCAGAAATAACAACAGTAATTCAAAACTCAAGGCTACTCTACTTTCTTAATAGTTAAAAGCACATTGCCAAATTTTAAGAAATATGTATGTGTGTGTGTATGACTTGGCCACAGAATTTGCATCTATACACTGACAAATGTGTATATTTTATATAGATTTCATCAGTATATAATTTGATATAAAATACTGTTAATGATAAAAGATGTTGGAAGTACACATGCAAGCACTATATACCCAATATACAGATCTACAGTTGTTCAGTTTACTCATTTGCATATTATTTTACTATTTATAAAATGACATTTAATTTGAATTCCCATTGTGTCTGATTGGTTTTGATCTTGAATTAAAATTAGAAAAGGTAATATTCTCTTTTTTTTCCTATTCATTGGAAGAATTTATACAGAATGAGAAAGTCTGTTTCATTATTTATGGGAACATTCCTAACTATTGATTTATTTGTACAATATGCTAAAACTAGCCTTTAGGGTCCTATGTACTTTTGTCCATTCTTTGAATCTTGGTGTTAGTTATATGTACTGTACCTTCTCTTTTGGTCAGTAATTGGCAACACAATTTTCATTTATTCAGTAAATGAAAATAAAACTGTACTTGGTCAAAAATGTGTTTCTTTAAAAGAGGGCTAAACTGATTGGACAGGGCTTGTGCCGTGATGTGTAATAATCTCCACTTACATCCATGTTGGCATGAATGACAAGTTTGCATTCCTACCTGGTGTTCCATCATGTGTATGTATTACTTTTCTTTATACACTCCTGAGTTGATAGATATTTATGGTGTTTCCATTCTTTACTAGTCAGTAGTGGTTCACTGAACAAAACAAAGTGCATGTCTTTTCAGCAGGCTGATTGTGTTATTGTGGACTACACCCAAGGTTGGCTTGCTAGGTCCTAGAGTAGTACCACATTTCATTTTTTGAGTACATTTTATAATGTCCATGATAGCCAAACTAATTTAATTCCTATCTAGAGTGTACACGTATTCCCAATGTTTCATGCAGTGGTGGGCACATTTTGTCTTTTCTTTTTGGAATTTTTTTTATTAGCATAAGGCACATTTCTGTGAGGCTGATATGCATTTCCTTTATGGTCACTGCTAGTTATTTTTCATATATCTATTAGTAATTTGTATGTCTTCTCTTGAGGACTATTTACTTAGATTTATTGACTATTTTGTATTGTTGATATTATTTTATGTTTTTTTTTTCCTACTGTGTGTGGTTTCCTTATGCATTCTGGATAAAATTCCCACTCAGATGTATATTTTGCAAATATTTTCTCATTTTGTACACTGTCTCTTCACTGTTGATTGTTTCCTTTGCTGTACAGAACCATTTTATTTATTTAAAATTGATTTTATTGGTACATTTTATATACACATGATCACAACTGACATATTTATATCAATACATGACCCGACTTAATACTCATTCCTCTTTGTAGTAAACTGATTTGTTGCTTTGATTTGTTCAGCTTTTGTGGTTTTGTCTAATATATTCTTACCCATTTCAAGGTCCTAAAGTATTTTTCTTGTGTTCTCTTCTAATAGTTTCATGTGTTGTATTTAAGTCTTCAATACATTTTGAGTTGATTTTTGGTTAAGTGATAAGAGATGTGTAGATCTATCCTTCTATTTATGGATTAAAATTTTTCCTAGTGAGCAAGAAATGACTGTCCTTTTTAATAATGTTTACTCTTACCAAACTTATCAAAGATCACCTAGCTTTATATGTGCAGTTTACTGTTAGGCCTTCTCTTTTGCTCCATATATCTGATCTTACTTCAGTACCATGCTTTTTGACAGTGACATATTCATAGTACATTTTTTCATTTATTGAGTTTATTTGTACATTTTAGATGTAGATGATAGTTTTATTTAACATTATAAATTTGTGCCTGTACATGGTGTATTTTGGTTTTGAGTTTTCCCTGTTCCTCTGTCCTCCTTGCCTCGCCCATCCCCCTATATACATAAGCTTTGGTTCCATTTTTTAATTTTTACCGTAAAATTGTTTTTCGTTTCCATCTTTACTTTCTCCTGTTCTCTTTTCCCCTTAAACATTTTCTTCTTATTTCACAGTACATATCATATATTCTGAACCTCATTTACACCTTCAGTTTCTCACACTAGAAACAACATGCTACAGCTGTGTCCTATTTATTTCACTTATGAGTATGTCTTCAAGGTATATCCATTTAGGTATAAATGTCTCTATCATTCCTTACAGCCTGAGTAGTACTCCATTTTATTAAAAAAAGAAAAGAAAAGAAAAAAACAAAACAAAAAAATCTTTGCTATCTAGTCTCCAGTTGATGGGTATTTGGGCTGTTTCTAATATTTAGCTATTATAGACTGAGGTGCTATGAACATGGGTACACATATGTTGTTGTGATATGATGCTTTTAATTCTTTCATGGATATACCTAGCAGGGAAGTAGTGGAGTCAGATGGAACCTCCAATCCTAGTTTTTTGAGGAATCTCCACAGCGATTTCCACAGTGGCTACACCAGTCGACATCCCCACCAAGAGTGGAGAAGGGTTCCTTTCTCCCCACAGTCTTGCTAGCATTTGTTTTTGGTTGATTTTTACATTTTGAAATCAGGTAGTATAATGTCTTCTGCTCAGTTTTACTTACTATAGATTTTACTTTTTGGTTTCTTTATTCATGTGTGCAGTTTTGCATAAACTTTAAGTTTGTTCTTCTTGGATCTGTGAATAATATCTCTAACATTTTGAAAGGGTTTGCCTTGAATCTGTAGATCATTTGAGTATTATGGACATTTGAACAACTGTGGCTCTTACAGCCCATAAACACAGACTTTCCAAGTATGTTTTCTATCCACTTTAATATCTTTCATCAAGTTTTATAGATTCTATTCTGCACTTCTTTGATTTAATTTGTTCCTTAGTATTTTTGCAGCTATTTGAAAAAGACTTTTGAAAATATATAATTGTACAATAATTATCAATAATTATTATAATTATCAATAATTATAATTGTACATTTTGGTATTTGTAATAGTAACACTGATTTTTGCATGTTGTTTTATCCTAATATTCACTAATTTTATAATTTTAAATAATTTTTGGAGGACTCTTGAGGTTTCTTTTATATACATTAAATCATCTGCAAAAAGTGACATTATGACTTCTTTTCCAATTTGGATTGATTGCTTCGCTGCCCAAATTATTATGCACTCCTTCAATCTAAGTGATCCTCTCACTTCTGCATCTCAAGTACTGAAATTACAGAGCAGGCTCTGATGGCCAGCCTGCTATTATGATGTGAGTTTTAATTTCTTCCTTTTTTTATTCCAGCTTTATCTTCATGAGTATTCTCTTTTGCTTATTTTAAGAACTTCTAAATTTTGTTTATCTACTTGAGAAACTGTCTCCTTTTTATTGATCATTTGTTTTATTTATTGTTCAATATTTTATTTGTGGTTTAATCCATATTATTCATTTTTTTCTTTATTGAGTTTATTACTTATTTTCGACAACTAATTTAGGGTTTATTTTATTCCTGGATTTCAGTTTCTTGAAATGCTGTCTGTTTTTCTTAAAAATTAGAGATTTTGCTCTTTTTCTTTGATATAAGTATCCTTTAGTATGATTTTTCTCTTCAACTATAGCTATTGTTCCATCCCATAGTTTTGGTATGTTTATCTCCATTTTATATGTGCTGATAAAAAATTAAAATGGAGATACATAATACTGTGCTTCATTGTGAGTATTCATATAGTCATTTCTTTCAAAACTATTTCCTTCTTATATTCTTCATTGTGACATTGATTATGAATAAGTTGTTTAGTTTCTTGATGTGATTGTTATTTGTAATATATCCATTTGACTTGGGGACTATCCAACAGACTATTAGAGCTCTGGGTGTTTGTAGATGATTATAGACCAGAAAATGAAGCGGGAAGATCCAGGCTGGATTTGGGAACCACCTCCAATAGCCTTAGATTCTGGATGGAATCTAAGGGGAAGAAGAAAGTCATCTCCTTTCTTCTTTGAAGGATCTCAGCTCTTGCCATTGTCTTTGGACATTTGTCTCTGTTCCTCCAGATTTCCAGCATAGACACTTTGTCTTTCCAGCATCGAGTTGCACTAGATTTTAGAGTGAGCATCAGGGTCCTCAATCTTCCATGGAGAACACTGCATGTGCTGATGAGAAGAATGTGTGTTCTTCTGCTACTGGATAGAGTGCTCTGTACATGTCTTTTAGGTCTATTTTGTCTAGAATGCAATTTAACTGATATTTATATTATTTTTTGCTGAAAGTAAAATATTACTCCTTCACTTTTACTGTACTGAGTCTATCTCTTATTCAAGTTTATCAATATTTGTTTTATATATTTGGTTACTCTGATATGGACCACAAATACATTTGTAATTATTATATGCTTTTTGCGAATTGACACTTTATTTTTTTTATAATGACCTTCCTTGTCTGTTTTTGCTGTTTTTTATGTAAAGTCTATTTTATACTGTATATCTTTTTCCATACCCTATGATGCCATTGGTGACCTTAAAATTGAAGTAAATTTTATGTAAGATATGTGGGTCATGGTTTAATTTTATCAATTTAGTCACTGTATCTCTTTTTATTGGACAATCTAATTTACTATTATTATTATTATTATTTTTATTTTTATTTTTTTTTGCTTTTTGGAGACAGGGTCTCGCTTTGTAGTTCAGGCTGGCCCTGAGCTCACTATGGTGCCCAGGCAAGCTGCCGCGAACTAGGCAGTCCTCCTGTCTCTGCTTCCCGAGTGCTGGGATGACAGGCATGAGCCACCACGTCCGGCATTGTTCTAATTTACTATTATTTAGGATAATTACTAATAAATAAGGTTTTAGTGCAATAATTTTAACTTTCATTTTCTCCATAGTTCCTTCTCACTTATTCGCCTTATTTTGGGGAAGTAGGCTATGTTTGCAATAGTTCGGTACAATGGCTGTGCTCTTGTTTATCACCTTAAATGGAGTTTGCAGACAGAAGCAAAATTGTGCTGAATGCTTATGTTTGTGAACCAGATTGTTTGCAAATAGAAGCATTCATGAACTGAGGCATTGCTGTATTGGTGGGAGCAACACTTCTACCTGACAGTTTTTTATTTATTTATTTATTTATTTATT
>PVIC010004529.1:0-62104 GCA_004025085.1 Thryonomys swinderianus
GCAAGAAATTAAACAGATAAGTGAGAAGATGAAAAAAACATTTTCCAATTATATCATAGGCAAAGGGTTAATAGCCCTGATATATAAATAGCTTCTACAAATAAAGAAAAAGACAAACATTATAGGAAAAAATGGGCAAAGAAATGAATAAATAATAGAAAAAGGAAATGCCAATGTCCTGTAATCATATGAAAATGTGCTTGAAAATAGCCAGTGGAAAAATTGAAAACTGAAGCAGTTTTGTAGACAGGCTGTGAATATTAATAAAAATGAATTTTGGGGGATTCCAATCAATTAGAAAATGTGTAAATAGGGTTCAGGCAGTCTAGCTGAGTCACCTACTTTTCCACTGTAAATTTTATGAAATCTACATATACATAAAGTATTTCCTAAGCGAAGATATTCTGCAGGTAAAAAAACACACAACAGATTTCAGTTGTTTGGAGTTTAATAATAGAATTTAAATTTCTCATTAATAAATGTTTAATTGATTGCATGTTGAAATGATAATATTCTGGCTGTCTTGGTAAATGTATTAGTTAGTAAATATATCACTGAAATCAACTTCACCTGTTCCTTTTTAGCCTCCATGTAACTGACTCCTGAGAAGAGTTCTCATCCCAAGGCCCCAGGCACTCAAACCCACCCCCCACACACACACACACACACACTAGGACCCACTCGGCACCGATGCTAGCTGCAGGTCAGGCACTGGGCAAACTAGTTGTGGGATGATAGAAGCTTTCTATGCCTGTTCTCTGGAAATGAGACTAGGGTCTCATAGCCACTAGGGAACAGCTGGAGGGTGGGATCAGAGTCCAGCCCAGGGGATGTTCACTGAGTAAATGAGGGGGCACATGGTGCCTTTTCTTCCGGGAAGGTTCCCATTCAGCACCCCACCCCGCCATGCTCAGGAGGGTCCCCAGGCCTGCTCCAGCTGTGTTTGCCTCTGCCTCAGTCTTCCCCAAACTCTCAAAACTCTCTGTCTCTGCAGGGCATGGTGGCTTACACCTATAATCCCAGCACTCGGGAGGCAGAGGCAGGAGGATTGCCATGAGTTCAAGGCTTGCCTGCGCTGCATGGGGAGCTCAGGGCCAGCCTGAACTACAAAGAGAGACCATGTCTCCAAAAAAAAAAACTCTCTGTCCCTCTCTCCTCTCACCCATCCTGGGCATAAAGCTCAGACACATTTCATTTCCTCTTGGTTCCAGTGGGCCCCAGCTACCTTCCCCACTGCTGCTTGCTCTGCCCCAGGGGACAGGTCAGATCCCGGAGGAGTTAGGAAGAGGCATCTATCAGTGGATAATGGGATCGGCATGGTGTCAGGGCTAACCAGGCCCTCTATCACCCAGCCTGCACCTGCCTCTCTCTGCCCCCTCCCGGAAGGCAGACGCCTTCTCTGAGGGGGTGTGGCTGCCAGGCCTCCCTGGGAGCAGCAGGCCATTCTGGTCATTCTCCTGGAACCAGCCATATCCAGCTGTCACATCATAAAGAAACAAACAAATCTTTTTCCTGAAGTTCCTGATTTTTCCCAGGCAGAGCAGAGCCTGGAGTGGCCACCCAGTCTCTGGAGGGCACACTGATATCCAGAGCCAGCAGGAGGTGACAAGCCTGGGGTTTCTGCAGAAAGAGGCAGGACTCCAGAGGACTCTGGGGGATCACACCCTTTGCCCAGCCAGCCCCTCAGCAGAGACCCATAATTCAGGAAAAGTCTGGTTCCCAGGAGGGTGACATTTGTGGTAATCCCAGAATAGCCCCCAGAGCTACCCACTACACAGGAATGCCAGAAGTCATGCCTGCCAAGGACAGAGGTCATCCAGCTCCAAGAAACTTCCAGAAGATCGGTAGAGTCATTGTTTTTGTGACCTGGTCCATGGGAGACTCATGAGAAGTTTCTGTTCAGGGAATGAATGAATGAATGAATGAATGGGATTCTCCCCTGGAGTTGCTTCTTCTGGCCTCCAAAGAAGAGAAAATGAATCCTATCACTCATGTCCTTCCTTGTAATGGACACAGGAAGCTCACAGTCACCACTGTTTCCTCTGCAGGGAACACCCAGATACAAGGCCTCCCCAGCAAGGGAAGGACCATTGTCACCAAAGAATGAGAGCCAGAGACCCAGATGCAAGACCTCAGGTTTCATCCAAGGTCACACAGCTGCCTAGCAGAAGACAAAGTCAGAGCCTCATCAAGAAACCCTGCAAGTGGCTCTGTGTCCTGGTTCTTCTGTGAAATGGTAGGCTCTCTGCCCAGGGTAACATGGGGATTGTGTGGAACTAACCAGGGGACCACCTCGTGTGTCCTAGGGCCAGAAAGCTCCAGAAAGCACTGGTTGAGACCACTGTCCATGCTGTACAGGAAGCAGTACCCTCAGAGTGGCCACCCAGTTAAGGACCAGCATCTATCTGCTCCCTTGTTCCTTCCTTGCTGAGTAGGCCCTGCCCTGGGCCCTAGCAGAAACACAGATATGGAAGACACCTAACTTCTGCCATCAGGAAGGAAGAGGCCAACCCTGGGACCCCTCAGCAGGAATAGCAGTGGCTTCACCTCCAGGGTGAAGAGAGACTAGAAAACACAGGGAGGGGAGAGGGCAAGGGAGAAAAACATGGGGAGGACATGCCAGCACACAGTGTCCAGCTGTCACAGAGTGACAGCCCTTTGCAATAACTGGGAATATTCAGAAGAGGCCCTGGGAGCCTAGAGCCTGGGCTCTGCTCTGTGGGGAGTTGAGAGTCAAGGTCCCCAGGGCCAGACCATTGGGAAGCAAGAGGTGTTGGGCAGCCAGCTGCCTCTGAGGACATCACCACCACCTTGCATGTCACCTGACGCTTCCTCTGGATATGCAGGGTGGAGGACCTGGCTGGAGGGCCAGGATTTGGGCCTGAGAAGGCCTCCCCACCCAGTCCTTCAGGCACATGAGTGTCTCGGGCCAGGCCAGCCTTATGGCCCTAGGCGGTGCTGTCTATGACGGTGGCACTAAGGCCCTAGCACATCTCTACTACAAGTGTGCACCATGTCCACTGGTCCAGACTTCGGAGCCTGGGAGCAGGCCACAGAGGAGGCTAAGCTCCTCCCATGGACAGTAAGTTCAGGACAGGCACACAGACACTCATGAAATGCACCCCAAACCCAGAAAGAACCTCTTTTGGTTTTCACAGACCCATAAGTCATGAATCATATTCAGGCATTATCTACAGAGTTTTCACAGCCAAACCAGACATGTCCTGGGGCTTTGTACCATTTACTCAGTAACACCCACAATAGATCCTTGGGAGGGGAGCTGCGATTACCCAGTTCACAGGCAAAGACACGGAGGCACAGGGAGAGGTGTGCAGCATCCCCAAGGGCACATGGCTCCTAAGGAAAGACTGGGAATCTGGCCCCACACCAACCTTCTGGTCACCGAAATCACACACTTCTCTTTTAGGGTTTAGCGCCCCTTTCACACTGGGTTAGCTACGGGAGGTGAGGGTCTGGGGTGGGCTGCCTGGCACAGGACCCGCCGGGAGCCTGGGCCTCTGAGTTTGTGGCTGTCAGGTGCCTGAGCCACGTGGTCTCTGGCATCTCCCTGTGGATGCTGACCCCGGAGGGAGGCAGGCTTATGCTACATTTCCGTCCCAGAGAGGAAAGGAAAAGACAGGAAGGTAGCGCCACCTTTCTCTGTCCTGACCAGCACATGAGCGGGTGTGGCTCTGAGACCTCTCCCCAGGCCAGAGGCTCTACCCCAGCGGCACCCACAGGCAGCCAGCGGCCTCTGAGCAGGACGTAGGGCAGAGGCGAGGGACTTCCTGGGAGGAATACTGCACCACAGCCCCTGGTCCCAGGTCAATGAGGTGCTGCCTGTCAGAGTCCATCTGTCTGTCCATCAGAGCCCTGTAATCAAGCCCCCTTCTCTGGGTACTGTCACTCCACTGGCCTGCAGACACCCAAGAAGAACAGATGTCTCACAGCCCATCCCTACATGTGAACTCAGGAGCCCAGGTAGGCCCAGCTCTGGCTCTGAGGACCTGCCAGGTGGACTTTGCCAGCCTTGCCCAGGGTAGCAGGGTGTCTGAGGTCAGGACCAGAAAGCCTGAGCCCATCTCCACGCTTCTGGGGTCCACTTGGTACCACCCTCCACACCCACCTCCATGGGAAAGGTGGGTTGATGGACATCGCAGGAAGTGCTATTCACACAGAAGGCCTTGGTCCACCCTCCTTCACCGTGCCAGGCTGGGCTGGATCTCAGACATGGGAAACAGATGCGTCACTGTCCCCAGGGAGTGCACCACCATTGTAAATTCAGCTGTAGCTCTGATTTCCCAGTCTGCGCCTCAGTTCCTGCAACTCTGAGTGGACCCATGTTGTAGACACAAGACATTGCAAGCCTTTCCAGACTTGTCTCCCAAGCCCTTGCCTGGGTAGACCTGTCACCATGCCCAGGATGATGGGGAGCAAGCTTTCTGGTAGTGGGGGAGTGGCAGGGCCAGTCTTCCCGTGACAGAAGCTGAAGCTCTCCCGTGGGCCCCCACCACCACCACTTGCACACCCATGAGCAGCCGCAGGATCACTTCCTGGCCACTCGCCAGCCCCCCAAGCCTGTGGGTGATTCCTGGAGTTCAGCCAGGCACCGTCATGTGCTCCAGGGCCCCCAGCATTCCTGCCTTTGTTTCCGATGACGCTGGATCCTCTGAGCGCCAGGAGGGGCCCAGGGAGTCTCTTGAAATGCCCGCTGCAGTGGCAGGACCCTGGGCCGCCCAGCCCTGCTCTGGGAGGCTGGGCCCTGTGGGAGTGGGGGAGGGTCGTTCCACATCGGACACAGGGGAGGCAGGGTCATGATGCGCTGCAGCCCAGCACAGTGCACCAGCAGCTGGGTGCAGCTGGACAGACGAGCCCAGCACCGGGGCCTGGCAGGGGCAGGGGCAGCAAGGCTGGGGTGGGGGTGTCCACAGGCTTTGGCCGGCTGGTCACAGCTGCTGGAGGAACTGCAGCAGGGGCCTTCCTCCCACTGCAGCGGTAGAGGTGGGCAGCCTTGTCCTGCCAAGCCTGTTGGGAGAGGACGAGGATAGCAGGTAGGTGGGGTCCGAACCGCCTAAATGCCTCCCCTCAGTCCTCCATGGTTAAGGGCAACAACAACTGCGCCCTATTTATATCGTCTAGCCTCACCCCAGGGGCCGCATCCACGGACACCGTGCAGAATTCCACTGAGGTCCGTTTACATTTAAAATAAATGTTTCCTTAACTCACATCTGATCCCTGGCAGCGAACTCAGGAATCGGGGAGCACGCGTTCTGACTCTCAGCCTGGGCCTCAGGACTGCCAGGCACTCAGGGCTCCGGGCACATCCACGCCCTAGATGGCTACAGCACCTGCTCCTGCCAGCAAAGAATCCCCCCAGAGAGGTACCCCAAAGACAGCTCCAGCCTATCCCCCCTATACAAAGCTCCTCTCTGGGCTCTCTTTGAGAGTGAGGGGCTCTCTTTGAGAGTGAGGGGCTCTTCTCTGAAGTCCACTGAGGCCCCAATCAGCGAAGGGTGGGATCACCATCCAGAGCTGGAGGCAAAGGGAGAGCCAGGGCTGATAAGGGTGGGGGCACCTGACATCTGCTGGAGCTGTCCCTGCCTGATGACATTCCAGCCTCCATACAGTCTGTCAGTGGCTGGGGGACAGACTGAGCGGTCACCCAGTCAATGATGGCTGTGCCAGTCCCTCGGCCCTTGCTACAACTAGGGGTGCAAATGGGGAGGTGGAGGCACGTGGCTCATTCCAGGCCACAGTGGCAGGTGGCAAAGTGAGGCGCACATGGCAACCAGGCCAGGTCAGTGCACCCCTGTTTGCTCTAACCTCAGTCGGTGCTATCCAGCCAGGAAAGAGACGTGGCAAGACCACACCAGATAACTAGAGAGGCAGGCTAACCAGGCCAAGAAAACTGGCCACAGGCCTGCTTCCTAAACGAGGGCAGCCCGTGCCCAAGGAGATATCGGCCTCCAGATGGGATAGAGCCACCCCCAAGGGCTTCCTGATAGTCCCACCCTGAGGCCTATGTCCCCCTAGGGTCGAAGATGGGACCTGACTGTCTGTTGTTTACCCCTCCCCAGGAGGGGCTGTGTCTAGTGCTCCCACTGACCCCTGCACCTCAGGCCAGCCTCCAGAGGACTCTCGTCCACAGGCTAGCCCCAGCAGGAAGCCAGCCCCTGGGCGCAGGCCAGAAGAGGCAGATTCTGGGGTCCTGGGGAAAGCAGCCAGGCTCATGTCCACCTGCTCCTGGCTGGGCTCTGGGCCATTAGGTCTGTTTATGGAGGAACCAGGGGCTCAAAGACCAACTGCAAATAGACATCACAAGAGCCATGGGTAATCAGGACCCTCAAGGACCACAGGGCACCCACTTGTGCCGGCCTTTCTGTCACCATGGCCAGCACACAGGATCCATACTGCAGTCCCTGAAGGACCCTGCAGGATTCCCACTAGATCCTACAGTCTGCCTCCTGGCCCCCCACCCTGGGTGTCACATACTGCAGCCTGCCCCTAAAAGCCATGCAGATGGTATCTCCTCCAGAGAGCCTGGTATCTATGCCAGCCAGAGCAAGGTGCCAGGAGGGACCTGGAGGCCTCTGGACCTTGGTCCTCTGGGTAACTCTGAGTAGCTCAGGCAGCCCCTCCCCCAGACCAAGGACTCTACAAGGGTCTCAAGGCCCAAGACTCCGAAGCTGCACAGGCCTGTCCATCTCGTCTCTCCCAACGGATGGAGCATGACAGATTGAGGTTCTGAGTCCCAATGCCTGGCTCCAGGGTTTCCCAGGTCCTGGGATAGATGGTTATCATGCCTGTTTCACAGAGAAGGAAAGAGAGGCTCAGACCCTGAAATGGGGACTTAGCAGGGACATGGATGGATTCAAACAGCCTCGTGGTGTCAGGCTGAGTTCTGCCATCACAACTCAGCACTGGATATTGAACCTAGGCTTTCTAGTCTTTGAGACAAATCTTGATAAATCTCTAAGTTGGCCAGGTTGGACTCAGTGTTGCCATTGTCCTGCTTCAGCCTCCCAGGTTGCTGGATGACAGGCAGGTGCCATCATGCTTGTCTCAGGCTCGGCTTTAAAGCAGAGGAGTGTGTTGGGTCATCGGGGTCCTCACACATGGTCCTCACCCCATCATTCTCGGGTTCACTGAGACATTTCCAAGCCCAGGAGATTAGGTGCCAACTGTACCACCACTGAGTGTTGGAGAGTGCTGGGGATGCAGAGAACCAGACTGGGCCTCTGCTGTCAGGTGCCTCCCAGCCCGAGGTAGGAGATAGAGGAGGGAGGAACCCCAGTGCAAGGGTCTGGGGAAGGTGGACATGGCGTCTGAAGGAGTGCAGGGCTTCAGAGGCAGCTTGATCATGAGGTACCACCAGAGCAGTGTTCCGGAGGCTGGATGGGAGTTTTCCAGGGAGGAAAATGGTTGCAGGTGGAGAAGACCATGTGTGCAGTACGACCCCCAGAAGAATGCACTGACTGCACCAAGCTTCTTGGGGCTCTTGTGAGCCTGCAGAGAAGGTGGAAAGAACCCCTTTGGCCATGACAGTAACAAGACCCCACTGTTCCAGTTCAGTGACCAGTTCTTCCTGCAGCCCCCTCTATTTCTGAACTTCCCCCTAATCGCTTCTCGGCCTTTTGGCTAAGATCAAGTGTAGTATCTGAACTTCCCCCTAAAAGCCACTGGCTAGAGACCAGAAGTGGCGCCAGGCAGGCACCCACCCAGCAGGCAAGAGCTCCTCCGGCCAAGACACCAGGCACTTCCTGACTTGGCCCAGCTCTGGGGGCCCGGGGGCAGCATTCCAGCTGGCATTCCAACTCCTCCTCGACACTTTGTCCATTTCCTGCCCTGGCTGCAAATTTCAACCATTTCCTTCTCAGCCACCTCCGGCCTCTGCCCGCTGCCTGGCTGGGTGCTGACCCCGGGGGACAGAGGACGGTGTTGTCCTCTGCCAGCTCTAAGTTTGGAACTCGGCCTAGGTTCAGCCCAGCACCCTGCCAGGATGCCCCAAGGGTGTGTGAAGAGATGGCTGAGCCATGGAGGCAGGGAAACACAATCCAGCCCCCTGGATGTCCCGAAGCACTCACCTGTGCCGCAACTAAGCAATGCCGGGACAGAGTAGAGCTTTGGCAAGCCCCAAGATGATGCAGGAGGGAGCCACCGGTCACTGATGCAGAGGCCATGAGCCTGGGTGTGCTCCTGCCCCCTCAGTTGGCCAGTGTCCAGGCCCAGCTGTGGGTGCAAGGAAGGACCTTCCTCTGATGTCACATGAGTCAAGGTTCCTCCCCAGGCAGGTGAGAGCTCAGCTGAAGGAGATGAACTCAGACTGCATCCTTTCTCATTATAGGCATGACCCCTGCTGAGACCCAGGGCTCTCAGGCACGTTTCCTGTCTAGGGACATCACATGTCTGGCCCCAGATGGTGGTCCGGGGGAGGGGTCTGTGGGTTAAGTCTCAGGCTAGGGTTCATACAGAAAGACCAGAAGGGCCAAGGAGATGAATCCCCTTACCAACAACCAGTGACCTTGACTATGACCTTGCCCCAATCCAGGGTCATCAGATACCCATTCGCTAAGATTCAGGCAATACCCCTGGCACACTGAAGCCAGGCAAGCAACTGGAGACCAAAGTCACCCAAAGACCTGCCAGGAAGATGTGCCAGGTGCCCTCTTCCTGCCCTGCCTGGTCATGCCCCTCCCACCACAGTGAGGGCTCAGGGAGGGAGGAAGAAGTCCCATGCTCGGGCCCCACCCAGGGAAGCAGGATAATAGTGCAGTATGGGCTGGCATATGTAAAGGACGTTTCATCGTGCCCACACCAGCCGGGGCACCCTTCAGCAAGAGCTATGAACCCAGGCAGCCAGCAAGCAGACGGTTTTCCATGCTGGGCACAGTGTCCAGTCAGCAGCCAGCTTGTTAATAACAAGTCAATGAGGCTCACCCGTCTCGGCCCAGAGGGAAGAAGCTCATGTCCCAACATTCTTATTTGGCGATTTAATGGCCAGAGCATCCGTGTAATATTTATGCAATAAATCCTTCCATGGGGGCGTTAATATGTCATAGAAGGTTCCTCTGAACCCCACCCTGGGCTCTCCCCATGAGGAGGAATCCTGAGAAAATGTCATTTCACAGTTTCCCATAAAACCAGGTGCAGGGCAGCTGTGGTATGCGTAGCGGGAGCAATTGCTCAGGAACATGCCCTCGTCCCCGGCCTGACCGCAGCCGAGACAAGTGTGAACCCGTGTGGCTGTGCTTGGCAAGCAAGTGGTCGCTGCCCCTGGACTGGGGTCTTGGGCTCTGGGACCAAGGGCCAGGTGGGCAGCTAACTGCCCAGGACCCAATTCCAAACCCCCTGCCCCAGGCCTGGGGAGATAGCAGCTACCCAGGGCCACGGACAAACCCAGAGACATGGGATCCAATGGAACCCACACAGAAAGGCAGATGCTTCAAACAAGACCTTTAACATCCACTTTTGAGTTAAATATCCACATAAAGTTCTTGGATCAAGTTTTGACCCCAATGTCAAAGCAAACTGCTAATTTCATATTTCATGCCCCGGCACCCCTAGCAGCTCCACTTCAGCCTGACCTTGGCTGGAAAACAAACCAAGGGGAAAGTAAACAAAGGAACTCCTGGAGCTTGGCCTGGGGCTGGAAGCCGGGGTGTTGGAAAGCCCTTCTTCTTCAAAACCAAGCGCGTGGGTTTGCAGGTCTGCCTGGGAGGGGCTCACCCCATGCGACAGCCAGGCCACAGCACACCTAGGGATCACCTCACCCTGTGAGGTGGGCATGACCCTTTTTTATGACAGCTGAAGGGACAGCAGCCTTCAAAGGAATGGGCTAGCCCAGCCACGTAACCCCCCAGCTGGGAGGGGCCTCTGGAGCCAAAGCAAGTACACCTTCCCGGTGCCTGTGATCCACCCTATGGCCAAGGTACAGAGGAGCCCAACAGGAGCAGCGTGTCTGCCCCATGACCAGCCAGGGCTCCCATATTCCCCAAGAGCCAAGACGGGGTACACAGCCTCTCTGGAGCCCCATGAGGCTCAGCCCAAGAGCAGGGTGGCCCTCTGTGTTCCATCAGCAACCACAGTCACTGCCATCCACACACACAGAGAAGGAATAAAACAGCCATGGCCACCACGGTCATGGGTGTCTGCCTCCCAGGGCTGTCTGTCAGTAGCAAACACAACTCTCTAATAAAACAAATCATCTGAAGCTGTGGAAGCCACAAGAGGAAACAGCTGTGTGCTGCTGGCTGCGAACACGTGTGTCTACGCCCATCTCTCAGCCTGCCTGCTCTGCTCCTGCGGAATTCTGGATTCCGGGCCACTTCCCGAGCGAAGAATGTGCAGGGCACCAAGAGGAGAGTGAGGGACCCAGGGAACACTCATAATGCCAACACACAGTCACAGGTCAGCTCACCAGACCAGTCCATGGCACCTTTGGGGCCACTGCTTCCCCATGACCACTTTATCCTAAGATCACCACCTCCCCATGACCACCACCCGCCATTTGTATACCTGTCCCACTGTCACTGACCTCTCCCTCGGGACCTATTTGCCCTGTCCACACGGTGTGGGGAGGGCACCAGGGTTGGGTGGGAGTACCAGGTGAGCCGTCCCTAGTGAATGCTCGTGAGAGCCTGGGGCAGCTTGCCCTGAAAGTCAGAGTTTTCAGCCAAGCTTTGGAATGTTGTCAACTGAAGAAAGAAAAATTGGATGTCAAGAAAGCCAGTCACTTCCACAGAGCTCACTGAGGACCCAGCTGCCCAGACAGCAGAGCCTGAACAGATGTACCCAGAGAGGCCCCCGAGAAGCACTGGTCCCCCAGATCCCACATTTGGCAACATGTGCCATGGAGGGAGAAGCCCATGTACCCACCCTCTGATGAGGCCTCTCAGAAAACTCTCTAGGACTAACATCCCCATTGAGGAGCATCTCAGAGCAGCTGTGCTCTGGGGACTCTGCTGCCACAGAGGACACCATAGATGCCGGGCAGTCACCAGCCACATGTAGGCACTCAAACTCCAGTTAATAAAAACCGTAAGCATGGAGGCTCTAGGTTTTACCAGTAGCCACGCTGCTGTATCAGCGCTGGAGGAGAGACAGGGATCCCAGCCAGAGGCTGTCCTGGAGTCCAGGGCTGAAAGCTGCATCAGCCCACTCAGGCCAATAGGACAGACTGCCACGGCAAGGGTTTAAAGAATTGAACCAAACAACTCCTCAACTGATTAGAGGCCAGACCCTAATGTCAAGGCCTCAGTGGGTGGGCTCCCGCGAAGCTGTGAAAAAGACTAGGCTCTGTCACTGGGTTGCAGGCATCTTCGGCACTCCTTCAAAGGAACACACACCAGCCTGTCTCTGACCATTTTTCCATCCTCCCCTAGCACGTGTGTGTGTGTGTGTGTGTGTGTGTGTGTCCCCTTCCTGCCTCACACTGCAGCAACATCTATGCATTAGGGCCCACCCTTCTGTAGAATGATCTTACGTAAGACCTCAGTGTAACTAACTGTATCTGCAAAGACCTTACCTCCAAATAAGGCCACATCCCCAGGTTCCAGTGCATGTGAGTTGGGGGCTTCTCTGCCTAAAACCCCTTACCCCAGGACCCACGGCTTCCTCATGCTCAATAGTCACCATCTGTGTGCTGCCGGTGAGAGCTTGGATGGGCACGTGTTTTCCACTAAGGACATGCCCCACAGTGCCATGACCCGTGAGGTGAACAGTCAAATGAAACAAAGACCCCTGACAGGTCTGATGTGCAGATCTCCATGATGCTCGGGTATGTTGTTACCCACCCCAACTAAAACATCCCAGATCCGGGATGATTCAGACATGGACAGGAATAGCCTGGGGTGACCTATGTGTGTTGGTGGCCAACATCTAACAAGGGATCATTCTTATCTCCAAAATGGCTTCAAACAAGGCTGAGCACCAGAGACTGGGAGGGGGAACTCTGGCCCATCTTCACCAGCAGCCCATGCATCAGAGCAAGACTATGAGCCCCACAATGAGTAGTCTCAGTCTCAACGCCTGGGGCCACTGGTCTAACATGGTGGCCAAGGAAATCAGAGTTGGGTTCTAGAATCCCTGGTGCCCCTCCCTGCTAGCCAGAGTTCTGTGGGGTTAGAAAGGGAAGGAGCCAATTCCCTGGAAGATTCCAAAAGGCAGTCACGCTGGAGCTGGAACTTCCTTACACGCCTTTCCAGGCCTCAGCCCATACTCTGCTCTGAGAGGGGAAGGCCAAGAGCTGGAGGCAGCATGGGTCCTGGCAGCACCCCAGGGGCTCCCAGGCAGGCTCAAGTTCCTAAGGAGTGTAAACTATGTCTTACAAACGAAGATAGTGACTCCAATGACTGAAGCATCAGAAATAACTCTGCTGACTCAGGCTCTGCTCAGGGTTCCGTGGGAAAGAGCCCAACAGCTGGAGGGCTCAGCTCTCAGCGTCACACTGGCTTTCTGAAGCTGGTGAAGGAATGTGGTGGTTCGCACCCCACAACTGAGGGCAACCTTGAGGGGTACCCAGGATGGTCCCTCAGTGACAGAAGTGGACACCACCCAAACACAGATTATTGTGATCGCTCCATGGAGCCGAGACCTGAGTTCTAACTATACCCTCTCCAGAAACTGCTGCGTCCCAGCCTTCCCTGTGCATGGGGAGCAACCTGTGGCCCATGCTGATGTTAGAAAAGTGACATCTATGCACCCAGTGTATGTACAGAGGCAGGACCAGCTGGGGTGCTGGGCTGTAGCTATAGAAACACCAGCCCAGAAGGCCTAACCTGATGCAGTACATTATGCCATGTGACACAAAGTTCAGGTTGGTCCACCCAGTGATATGTGGCGTCAGTAGACTTGGGTTCCTGCATCCTTGCTTGACCTCAGACCTTAGAACTGTCCCATCGTGGTGGCAAAATTATGGCCACAGCTTCAGGTAGCGCATCCTCATCCACCAACCTCTGTTCCCTCTTTTGAAGAGCCTGGAATATGTTCCTAGAGCACTAGGCAACCTTCATTCTAGTTCTGTTGCCAGTTGTCTCCTGCCCAGATCCAAATGGTCACAAACAGGGAGGGTGGAGTCATGCAGGTGTTTGTTCAGAGCATCCAAATTCACTCTGCAGGACTCCAAAGGGCTGGGCCGCCTGAGGTACATTGGCCCCGGGCCCCATGCAGGCACTGAGGTGGAGCTCAGCAAACAGGAGGCTGATGGGAGAACTCGATTCCAGAGGAGAGGGGGGAGCAGATGGGCAGAGAAGCCAGTTGTGGGCGGGCCTCATGCCCAGGGCGCAGGGCCGGCAGGGCTGTCTCACTCTGGGCCAGGACACTGGGGGTGTATACCCGTCTTGGCACAGCAGCCAGTAGTGCATGGGCCAGGCAGTGCTCCAACAAGGGTCCTGGAGGGGCTGATCCTCCTGGGCAGCTGATCATTGCACCCCCACACCCACCCCAAAGTGACAAAACCCAGGGGCATGTCTGCACGAAGGGAGAGTGTGGCCAGTCAAATTTGAACAGAGATAAATGTCAAAAAAGGCTAAAAGGAAATACCCAAAGCAACGTGTTCTGGACAGAAGGATAATGGGATATTTTTCTGTTTTTCTTCATATTATTCTGTCTAAAGTGAATATGTATTCCCATGATCAGTGGGAAAAAAAAAAATTTTTTTTTTGAGACAGGGTCTCGCTTTGTAGTTCAGGCTGGCCCTGAACTCACTACCTAGCCCAGGCAAGCCTCAAACTCAACAATCCCCCTGCCTCTGCCTCCTGAGTGCTAGGATTACAGGCTTGAGCCAGCAAGCCTGGCATTTGTGGTACATGATACTGATTGCTGGTGGGCATGAGCCACCTCACCCGGTATTGTTGTATGTGGTTACCAGGGATCGAAAGAGGGACCTTGAACTTGCTAGGCAGGCACCGGAACCACTGAGCTAAATCTCCAACCCAAAAAATTATATTTTTCTAAAGAATGCTTCTAACCATAAAGTCCAGGATCTGGAATCAAACATGAGACTTGCTCCCTAGGGTTTGAGGGGAAAATCTATGAAGTGGGTTCTAGAGCCCATACTCTATCACCCCAAGACAGGTCTGGTATTTCTTTCCCCACTAATTATCTATATGACTGTTTTTGAAAAGAACTTCAGATTGCCAGATTCTTCACCCATGAAATAGACCCGCTTAAGCTAGCTCACACTTCACTGTAAGACAAGTAATGCTAGAACAGCTCATTACTACAAGATCCCAAGATCTAGCAGCGTGACACAAGGACTTCGGCTGGCACACAGAGGCTGACAGTCACTAGCCACTGTCCACACTAGCATGTGGGGACCCAGCCCCATCCAGTGTGATCTCTGGGTCCTCAGAGTCCCTTCTTCTCCATCAACAGACAGGGAGAGGATGGAAGGTAATGGAGGATTGTGATGAGAGGTTTAAGGGGCTGGAAATCACCAATATCTTGTTGGCTGGAGCTCACAAACATGGCCACGCAGGGTGCTGCACAGCATGGGCTGGTGGCCTTGGGGAAGTGTCTGTCACATGACTAGATCTGTTGTTGGTGGCTGCTACCACCATCCAGCCTCCCCTCTAGGTGGAGTTGCTCTCTCTCTCTGAATGTCTGCCCAGAGCTTGGCTACCAGGAGAGACAAATGATCAAGAATACTGTAGAAAAGTTCCAAAGGTCCCGGATGTAGCCCCTGAATTTCTGCTATCCTCTGCCTTCTCACCAGCCCAGACTGGTCAGCTTGTCTGCTTCCACCCAGGTCAGGCCTGGGACTTGGCCCTTTGTCCCCCAGAGGCCGGGACTGGTGGACACTCTTGTTCTGTGAGGTCCCATGCGGAGGCCAGCCAGAGTAGATCACCTGGTATCCACTGGGACTCCAGGTACACAGAATCTGCAGGAGGAAGATATGGCAATCCATGCCAAGACCACACTTCCCTAGGGTGACACTGGGTCAAGTCAGGCCTAGGCTGAGGTGGCCCCTCCCTAAGGCAGGAAGGGGTAGAGTGGAGCCAATTCCAGAGTAGTTTCTAAGACTCGACTGTTGTCCTCCACTTCAGGGTGCTGCGAGTTGCACCATCTCCCCTAAATCTCATACGTCAAAGCCCTAACCTCCAGCACCTCCAAACGTGACTTGATTTAGCAATAGGTACCTGGTCCGCCCACTGAGCAGAACAAGCAAAGAGGGGAGAGAGGCCAGACTCCCACAGTTCAGCAGGGAGGTCCCACCCACACTCCTGCCCTGAGGCAGGAAAATGTATTTCTATTGTTTAAGCCCTAGACTGTGGTCTAATTAAGGAGACAGACGCGACAGGTCCCCCTTTAGCAGCCTGCCGCCCTTGGCCTAGCCAGCCCTGTACCACACCAGAGGCAGGTGACCTGTTCCTCCCGTGTGGGAGCTCACATAGGACCTCAGTGTCGTGGGAGAGTAGCATCCTGGCTTGGAGCCTGGGGCTCAAAAGCAACAGAAACATCTTTTCGGCTCTCAGGAGATTAGCACCCTGCAGCTACTGTAGTTTGCTGTGGGGTCAGGCCTCGCGCCGGTCCCTCCTTTCCCCAGGCACGGGTCTCTCGGGGCCTGCGTGGGGGCTGCTGAGACTCCCTCCAAAGCTGGTTGGGCATCCTACATGACAAGGGACTGGCAGGGGAAGGGAGATTGTTGTGGTAGTGTTTATGTCATATTAAAACACAAAATTAATTCAGCCATTTCTCCTGACCCCAAAATGTCTGAGGAACTCAGCAAGTGGGGAGATGAATTATTCATATCTTTAGAATCCGTTCTCCAAAACATGTGCAAAAATAAATTGCATTTTACTCCTAAAAAGGGGCTGTTTCACCTGAAGGCTGTGAGTCCATGGAATGAGGCAGAGCAGGCACAAACCTCAGGTCCCTCTGGAGTTCCAGACACCCAACGGGAGGCAGCAGTGAGGAGGGAAGACTGACTGGCATGGGACCCTGGGGACCACAGGAGATGCGTGCCCCCACCGTGGGGAGGGTGACCCAGTCAAGTCCCGGCCCTGCTTTTCTGCCATGTAAAGTGAGTCTGCTGAACCAGACAGGCACTTGCAGGCTCCTAAGGCCTAGCAAGGTTGTGAGCCCACATCAGAATATTCCAGGATGGGGGCTGGGGATTAGCTCAGTGGTTCCAGCATTTGCTTGGCAAGCACAAGGTCCTGAGTTCAATCCCTGGTAACCACATAGCACAGTGCTGGGCGTGGTGACTCATGTCCGTAATCCCAGCAATCAGTACCAAACACCGAAATTCTGGGCGTGGTGGCTCATGCCTGTAATCCCAACACTCAGAGGCAGCGGCAGGAAGATTGCTCTGAGTTCAAGCTTGCCTGGGCTACGTGGTGAGCTCAGAGCCAGCCTGAACTACAAAGAGAGACCCTGTCTCAAAAAAAAAAAAAAAAAAAAAAAAAGAATATTCCAGGATGATATCTGGGTCCTCTCCACACAAGGCTGCTCCCTCCCTCCATCCATCCTGATTTCTGGGAAGTAGTTTGCATAGGAGCTCCGGGCAGCTGGCGCAGGTACCCCTGAGCAGCAGGTGATCCACCTGCAGGACAAGCTTCTCACATCCTCCACTGATGAGCAGGAGCCCTGGTGGGATAGACATGGCAGCAAGCAGTATCTGACTCACTAACAAATGCCCTCACACAGGCTCCGTGGAGCAGCCCAGGTGTGCGGACGTCTTGGCTTGGACGGCAGCATCTCCCCTGGAGTCTGACTTTGTCCATTCCAGTCTTTTGAACATTTGGGAAGGTTAACCTCTCCTCATCTGTCTCCTCCCTCTCCTAGCAGAGGAGCTTGTTAGCAGCGCTAATAGGGGTACGTAAGCATGTAGAGAATGCCCTGCACAGATCCCCCAACCTCACCCTGTGGTCAGCCCTGCTGGGCAGGGGATTCTTGCATTGAAAGGGGCTGCCTTTCAATTCAAGGGGCTGGCCCCTTGACCCCACACTTTTCTCAAGTTCACCCATGTGCTCATGCTCAAGATCTTGGCTCAGGACTGTGGGGTATCTCCACAGACTCCACCAGGCCAGGCTAGGTTCCCCTCCATCATCCTCCCCGTACCAGAGGCATAATAGCCTAGAGACCAAAACCCAGACAGCCCAAGTTCAAAGTTCGACTCCCCACTTGAAAGAGTTGGGACAAGTTCCTTCCTGAACCTGGGCCTCAGTCTTCCCATCTGAAAATCGGTGCTCATGTGTGCACCTAACCCACTGGGCAGTGGTGAGAGCACAAAGGAAAGTGCCTGACTCAACACCTGGATCCGAGCCAGCTGTTCTGCTGTTTTCTCCTTAGCACCTG
Organism: Thryonomys swinderianus; assembly: GCA_004025085.1. Lineage (NCBI taxonomy): Eukaryota > Metazoa > Chordata > Mammalia > Rodentia > Thryonomyidae > Thryonomys > Thryonomys swinderianus. Next base: position 17,299 of record PVIC010004529.1, read on the forward strand.
CTCCAATCTGCAGTGACATGTGCAAGTCATGGTGCAGTCCATGCTCGACTTTCCTCCCTGATGGTTAACTAGCTCCACAAAGGCAAGGACTTGATGGCACCTCAAGACACACTCCGGTAAGTGCTGAAGACACTGGATGGATGGATGGATGGATGGATGGATGGATGGATGGATGGATGGATGGATGGATGGGTGGGTGGGTGGGTGGTTGGATGGATGGATGGATGGATGGATGGATGGATGGATGGATGGGACGGTTACATGGGTAGATGGATGGTGAATGGCTAATGTTTGGGGATGAATAGATGAGAGTGGATGATTATGGGGATGGATGGACGGATAGATGTTAGATGGGCAAATAGGTATATGGATGAACGGATGGTTACTCGGATGAATGGATGGATGATGGGTGAGTGAATGGTTACCTGGATGATGGGTGGATGAATGAGAAGCTCATGGGAGCATAGAAGCCACTTGACTCTAATGTCCACCTGAGGGCCTTGTCTGACAACAGGAGCTGTCTGTCTCTCTCCTGGAAAGAGTGGTGCTTGCTCCCTTGCTATGGAGTCCTGGCTGAGCCTAGGAAGCTGTTCCCAGCCCCACATAGACAAGTTGCCATCCCTGGATTCCCCAGGGCTACCATAGAGTGTGCTGTGGCCCTAGGACCAGCAGGCATCTTCCGTGCCCCTGCTCATTTGTCAGCAAGAAAGATGTGGCACAGACATGTGCCCCAGCAGCAGCTGGGATGGCCAGATACTCCCCCGGCCTGGGCCTGGTAGGTTCATGCTTCTCAGGGGCCTTGTGTGCCACCAGATCAAGGTGGCTTGGAACAGAGGAGCAGAGAGCGGCTACTTGCCAAAGCCAGACCTGAAAGCCAGATATGAGTGCTTCTCCCTCAGCCCCTGGGCCCCAGAGTCCTCCCTGTGTTCCTGGTCCCCTCCCTGGACTGCAGAGAAGCAGGACTTGCTTTTGGCTGTTTTGTGAAAAAAATCTACTGATTGTCTTCACTGCTGGGGAGTTCTGATCTCCAGGCTGCTGCTTCCTAAGGCGTTGCCATGGAGACGAATTTTCTGTCATAAATAAAAGTGTTCTGGGGTCAGATCTCAAGCATAACTAGGACAGATTTTGAGGGGGAAATGCCAGAATTCTGAGACGCGCAGAGGATGGTCTGGGCTGCTCTTCCCAGAGGCTGTTTTTCAGGCTGCTGTGAGTTGGGCAAGGGAACTTAGGCAGCCATCCCTTCATGGCCCTGGGGTCAGTGCCCTGCCTGCCCTTCCTCTCCCGCACCAGAATGCCACTGTCCAAGCCCTTACTTGCTTGACTTAATAACCAAGGGAAACCCAAGATGAGCTGGCTCCGAGGCTACAAAGGCTGTGCTTTTGCTGTGTGTCATCAGACTCGTCCCTACACATCTCTGGGCCTGAACCCTTCCCGGGATTCATGGTACATTCCTCAGGCACCTCCCTGAGCTGAGAGAGCACAGGTATTCCCCTGAGCTGGGAGCAGGCCAGGAATACTCCAGCTGGGGCGTCATTTCTGAGGCTCTGACATTCCTGGCAACAAGGCTCCCCTACTTTAGTCTTGTAGACGTCAGCCTCAGGGATCTCCTATGTTCAGGGTCAGCACAAGAGGTCACGCGTAAGAGGCGGGGGAAGCCCTGGGAGGAAGGAATGCAGGTCTGAGGGGCCCTGGACGCCACCCAGGCCAATATCAGCAGCCAAGGGCTGTTTGCAAACCTGCCCCCATGTTAGGTACACAGAGTCCTCACTGTTGGGTGGGGCCCAGCACTACCATGCCTTGCCTGGCATCTTGGACATCAACACAGCCCCCCACAACACAGGGTGAGGCTGCTGCCTCTCCCCCGATCCCCAAGCCTCCACCTGGGAAAAAGCAGCTAAGGTTGGCAAGGGCCCATTTTCCCAAGGCACCTGTGGACACCCACCTCTCCAAAAACATGAATTGGGGGGCAAGGATTTACCTCAGTGGTTCCGGTGCCTGCCTAGCAAGCACAAAGTCCTTGGTTTGATCCCCAGTAACCACATACAACAATACCACAACCAGCAATCAGTACCACACACAATGCCAGGCGTGGTGGCTCACGCCTGCAATCCTGTAGTCCAGAGAGCACGGCTGCACTCTGGAGGCAGAGGCAGGAGGATTGCTGAGTTCAAGGCTTGCCTGGGCTACATAGCGAGCTCAGGGCCAGCCTGAACTACAAAGCGAGACCCTGTCTCAAAAAAAAAAAAAATTATGATGAATGGGGGTGGGGAAGAGGAGAGCAGCTTCTCTGTAAGAGGTACCTTTGGAGTTTGGACACAAGCCAGGGTCCCTGTCCGTCCCCACTTCCCCTAGGCAGGCACTCCCTTCCCAGGAGGAGGCTGGTGTCAGGAAACATGCAGGCTGAGGAAACCCAGGGAGAGCTGCAGGAGAGACTGAAGCACCGCCCTGGCCATTGAGGTCTCCTCAGGCCCCTCACGCAGATCATGCATGGGGTTGGCTGCATCTATGAGCCCCACCAGCTGCCCAGATGGGCTTCCGGTGAGGACTTCAGCCTGCAGAACCCCTCGCTTTACTAGCCAAGACTGAGCAGAGCCGTGGAAGCACACTTACCACACCCAAAGGGTGTTCCAGGGGCTCCAAGGAGGGGGACGGGGCTGTGGCTCCCGCATACTCCCAGCCCTGACCCTGTCTGGCCCTGGTCTTTTGTCCACAAGTGTGCACAGCCCACAGTGCCCCTTGCTGAGGGAGCCAGGATCCAACCAAGCCAGGGCGGGATGCTGCCACAGGATGGGGTAGCAGGCAAGAGTGAGACACCATATACACAGTGTTCTCTTACCCCACAAGTGCTTGGGAAGCCCCCAGAAATCCTGACCGAAGAACACTTAGTAATATGTGAAGAAAACAGACCACCCATTACAGCCCCAGTGATGTCCCCCACATGCTGACATGGACAAGAGAGGACAGAACCAGGTTTTCAGTGGCTTTCCCGATTCCCAATCTGTATCTCACTGACACACACCTCTTGTATGTGACCATGTATCTACATATGCACTATGCGCTTCTGTGTCAGTCTCTGTGTGCCTGGGACTACATGTCTCCGATGTCACCCTAACTCAAAAATAAAGACAGCATGAAACAAGGGAAATGCAGACCAATGTCCTTCCAAACAGACACAAAAATCAATCCTCAGCAAACTACAGTATCAACAAACAGAATCATAAGGTATCAGAGGAATAACACATAATGATGAGGAGGACTTATCTCAGGAATGTAAGGCTAATTTAACATCTGAAAGACCCAGTCAATGTGATTCATGATATTAATAGAATAATGCAGAAAAAATCACATGCTAATTTTAATAGAGGTAGAAACCATACAGTGAAATTCAATAGATACAGAAAACACATTTAACAAAACTCAACTGTCTTTGGATTTTAAAAAAGACTCAACAATCTAATACCAAAAGTGTACTTCTTCTATGTGATTAAAGACATCTACTAAAAACCTACAGCAACATCACACTTGGCGTTAAAAGGCTCCATACTTTCAACCTAAGAGCAGAAATATTGTTGGGCTGGGGTGTGGCTCAGTGTTCAATATGTTCACTCAAAATAAACCCCCCAAAAACAGGTGTCTTGGAGATCCTAACCAGTAGAATGATGCAAGAAAAAGAAGGAAAGAGAAAGGGGGAAAAAGAGAGAGGAGGAGAGAGGAGGAAGAGAGAGAGGGGTGGAGAGTTCTTATTTCTAGATAACATGATCCTGCATGTCAAAAATCCAAGAGAATCTACCAAAAAAGAAAAAAAGAAGAAATACAAAATTGAAACAGAACTAGACAGGCTGGGCTCACACTTATAATCCCAGCACTCAGGAAGCAGAGGAAGGTGGATTGCCCTGAGTGCAAGGCTAGCCTGGGTTACTTAGTGAGTTCAGGGCCAGCCCAAATTACAAAGTGAGACTCTATCTCAAAAAACTAAAAAATTAAAAAGAAAAAAAAGTAGAATTAGAAGAATAGCGGGAAACAGAAGGCCCAGACATTGTAAAGCATTTTAACATCTGTAAAACACTCCCTTCAACCAGAGATGAAAACACATTCGCCTAAGAGCACATGGAACTTTCTCCAGAATGGACCAAATATCTTGCTGTAAAACAAGCCTCAATAAATTCAAACAAACTGAAAGCATATAAAATGTATTTCCACATAGCTAAGAATGAAGTTAGATACCTACAGCATATCACATAAAAAATTAACTAAAATGGAGCCGGAGGATTAGCTCAGTGGTTCTGGTGCCTGCCTTGCAAGTGCAAGGTCCTGAGTTTGATCCCCGGTAACCACATACATTGCTGGGCATGGAGACTCATGCCCACCAGCAATCAATACCACATACCACAGTGCTGGGCATGGTGGCTCACGCCTGTAATCCCAGCACTCGGGAGGCAGAGACAGGAGGATTGCTGAGTTCAAGGCTTGCCTGGACTACATAGTGAGCTCAGAGCCAGCCTGAACTACAAAGCGAGACCCTGTCTTAAAAAAAAAAACTAAAATGTATCAAAGATAAATCTAAGAATTAAAACTATAAAACTCATGAAAGAAAATTATGGTGATAAAGCTTCAGATAGAATGATATAGATGATAGATAGATAGATAGATAGATAGATAGATAGATAGATAGTTACAAAACTGTGGCCTAATGAGGTCTAATTCAATAGTTTAGTCTCTGTACAGATGAGGAAACTGTAACCAGATAGAGGCAAGACCCTGTCCAAGGCAACTGACCTATTGGGAAGGAACAGCACACCTGCAGTCCACAGTCCTCTCTCTCTTTTACACCACTGATTCTTTGGTGTGTTTCTCTGTTGAGCCATGGAAAGGATGCCTGAGTGGGTAGGTGGATGAACAGTGGTTAGGGCAATGTGGGTGAATAGGTGGATCGGCGGTAAATGGATAGCTGGTGGATGGATGTATACATGGATGGGTAGATAATGGTGGATGGATGAATGGGTGAGTGGATTGCTGGGTGGGTGCATGGATAGATAGGTGAGTGAACAGAGGTGGCACATGGATGGGTAGATAGATGGTGGATGGATGAAGCAGTAGATGGATGGATGATGATGATGATGATTGATGTATGAACCTCTTGAGACCCATCAGCCACAAACCATAGCTCCCTGCTATCAGGAATGCAGGGTTTGACTTTTTCATCTGCATCACAGGTAGGTGCTGCTGTTTGGATGACCCCTGGCTCCTGGGGGAAGGGGCAGAGGGGTGTATGAACTGCCATTGGCCCCCAAGCGGCCCTAGGACTGGTCTCTGGGGGCCTAGCGGGGGTTTGGAACAGGGTAGGATGCCTGGGCCAGCACAGGATGGGGAAAGTAGCTCTGGGGGTCAGGTAGGGTTCACTGGTGCCTGTAGGGCTGTTATGATGAGCCTCATAGTTAACAGGTACAATAGCCACCTCCTCTCCAGGTGGCTGTGCTGCTGCAGGATCAAGTCCTGGCATGTCTGCAGCCACTGCTTTCTCTTCATAAACACAGGTTTCCCTGGGGAGAGCCCAGGATCTAGGGTCCAGCAAGACCTTGGAGTCCCCAGTGCAAGCAGTGAGACTGTGTGGGGAACCTCCAGAGGCACGCACAGCCTCTGGAGACCTAAAGGGGCTGAGCCAGGGTGAGAGAGCCGCAGAGCTTAGACCAGGGTCCTAGCACCCTTACCCAACCAGACCTCAGGACCAACCAAGAGAAGCAAAGCATGCCTCTCTGCCCCATTCTCCACACACCCGTCTCGCACTCACAAGGGAACACCCAGATCCCTCTCCAACTGCAGGAAACCTACACAACTGAGTGCTTCACAGAGAGCTGGAACAGGCAGGCAGCCCTGGAAAGGCTGAGCCTGCCCACCATCTGCTCTGGGTTTGTCTCCTATAGTTCAATGTCCTGTGACTAGAAAGGTTCTGGAGGGCATAGGTCCCTGAGGAAAGGTAAAGGGTGGCAGATATCCACCCAGCCCCCAGGCTCTGTCCGGTTCCAGCCTGAGACCAAACCCACAGTGTTTTCCCAACCTGCCACAGACAGCCTGGGAGGATGTTGGAGATAATGTCTGTGTGTCTGTCCTGCACCCTAGAACCTTCAGCAAGCCAAACTCAGCGTTGGGTAGAGCCCCACCCAGCTCAGGAGCCAGAAGGGGCAGAGCCCTTGATTCTATCACCCCAGGGCAGGCACTGTGGGGACGGATGCCAGGTGCGTGGCAGGGCAGCCCTTGGGTCAGCCCTCCAAGGAACGCTGCCCACGAACTGGCAGGCTGGGGGCCAGATAATGAATACTCCACATTTTTTGGCGGCTCAAAGGCCTGGTTGGAAACAGTCACTGTTTTATTCTGCGGCATCCACGCGTTCTTCGTCTGAGTGCTGCTGGGAGGGATGGGCTGCGGCTGCGGCTGCGGGGGTAGGGCTGGCGGCTGCTCCTGAACTTGGTGGCCACCCTGAAGACTAGCCCTGGCTCCCATTGGGGTGAATCAGAGCAGCCAGGATGCTGAGGGGCTTGGGATGCAGACCTGACTCTCAGGAAACAGCCAGCAGCCTCCTCAGTCCCAGGGTCTCTTCTGGTGATGCTGGGGACCCAGAAACAGCTCAGAGCCCAGTCCTGCCCCAGGGACCTCAAGGCTGGTGATGCACAAAGGCCCAGGATGTCTGTCCCATCGAGGCTAAGCAAGAAAGCTTCCAGAAGCCCATGTCCAGAGGTCACTGGGCGAGGACCTGCCTTCACATCCGTGCTGCCCTTGCTCATTGGGAACCCGCAAGTGTACGAGGCACAATGCGCAGGCCAGACTTGGATCCACCTCGCCATCTTCCCTTCTGGTTGAGACCCCCATGACCCTTCTCAGCATCCACTCTGGCAAAGTCCTTCATGTACACCACTGACAAGGACAGCCCAGTCCAAGGTCACAGTGAGGTCACCCAAGGTCACACTCAGCAGCAGGGATGGGGTTAAGGCTGTCTCCCAGCACTGTTCTCAGCCAGACTGACCCCTATATGGGGCACCGCTGCTTCACACTCCAGGCTGGGACACCCAGGATCTTGTTGGTCCTGCTCATCCGGGACAATGTCACCAAGGGGCCCTCGTGAGCTGCCCTTGGTGGCTGCAAACAGATTTTCTAAGAGCCTGGCCAATGGATGCAGGGCACTGCCATCCAGCCCTACCTGAGGCACCTTGCTCACGCTGGACTGAAGTTCCTGCCCCCACCATCAGGGGACGGGCACGCAGGGACCCTGGGGAGCTGCCTCGCACCAGGTGTGAGGAAGGGCAGGACTGGGGCTACCCTTTGGGGCAGATGAGCTATACCGATGTGAAGAGCCATGGCCTTACAGTGTAAAAGTGAGCCGGCCTGGGGGCCCCTCTGTACAGTGCTTGGGCCCTGCCCCCTCCCACTGCACATCTCAGTTTGGGCAAGCAGCACCCCAGCACCACCACAGGGCCTACAACTTCCTGCATTTGCTAGCCCAGGAAGGCTTGATGGCCACAAGCACATGTGCCTGAGGCCAGGTCCAGAGACCTCAGCCTGCAGGACAATGGTACATAAGTACAGCCCTTGTGCTCTCTGGGCACCATCTGAGAGGCATCCTGAGGCATCATAGGGCCCACAGGATAAAGCCCATATGGGCCTGCCTCAGTTTCCCCACCCACCCCAGCGTATTTATGTGGGTCCACCTCCAATGAGCTCCCTATACCTCTTGGCTCTGCAGGACACCATGAAGGGCACTGGGTGTGCCCCACCTTCAGTGGGGCCTGACCCTCCCTCACCTTCCAAGACCCTTGAGCAGGAAGCTGATGCAACCTGTCCCTTCTGCAGATGTTACTGGCTTTCAACCCCAATTGATAGAATGGGGGTGTGAGACCAGGGTCAAAATGGGCATGGAGACACTGGAGGGAGAGGCCACACTGCCAGGTGAGGGGAGGCTCCCCCCACAGCATCCACCACCCCAGAGTGCCCCACAGGGTCCCAAGCCTCTTCCTTCTGTTTACAGCTGAGAAACTAATGCTTCGAGCACCAAGGCACTTCCCTGCTTCCACCTGGGTCCCAGACAGAGTTCTAGGACCCTATGGCCTGCACGTGTGAGGAATAATAGCCCATGCACTCTGAAGGATACCATACATCCATGGAGGGGTCCTCAGAAGCCACAAGGCAGAAACTGTCACAGGGACTGCCTGCTGACAATCTTACCCCACACCCACTTCATTTTTAAGTCAAAGGAACGATCTTTATTTTAAAAAGTTATTTTAAACTTCACGTTAGAGCCATTCACCGATACACAGCGAGGTCCAATACCCAGGACGGTGTGCCATGGTGTAGCACAAGGGTCTCACTTCCTCACCCTTCCCAGAACTAGGGGTTGCACTCCTCCCCCAGCCCCAGGGCTGGGCACATTCCAGATCTCCTGGTTTCAGCCAAGGAAGCTGGCCCGAAATGGGACAGGCGACTAGGTGGCTGTACCCAGAAGACCCTAACTTGGGCATCACTCTGTGGTGGCTGTGGCTGTCCTGGAAGCTCTCCAGGCCCCTGTGCCCTACATGATCTCCTTACCTCAAAGGGGAAGAAAACACACACACACACACACACACACTCCCGTACACCTGACCCATCAGCTGCATGCTGGCTTCAGCCGTGTTCCAGGGACCAGGCCCCACCAGGCTCAGAGTACACCCAGCCACCAGGCTGCCTGGGGCAGGACCGACAGTAGACATCTCAGCTGGGACCTAGGGGTTGAGAGTCCCCACTTGGGAATGAGGATCCTGTTTGCTGTGAGCCCTAAGCATGCCTCTTCCCTGTACTCTCCCTGGGCCCACCCAAGGGTGACTTGATCCATTCCATAGGGAGATCCAGAGCCTATTCTCTGAAAGCAGCCCATGTGACAACGTAAGTAAATAATGATGGTCTCAGTCCCAGGCTCAGCCAAGACTATCTGTGCAAGACCCCGTAGGGACAGCCTGTTAGACACTGGGGCTGCTGAAGCTTAGTATTATACCAGGCATCCCCCTCCTTGCACACACCTGGGACAAGGGGATTGAGGGCCTAGAAGGCTCCAGACACACCCAACCTCAGCACAATTTCCCCTGGCACACTCCTAGAACTGGTCTGCTCAGGGTCCCCTAGGTCACAACTCCATCCTTAAAACAGAGGTACCCTCCGGTAGGTCAAATTTCCATCCCCTGGAAGCACTATAGAAACCTAAGGCCAAGCAGGAATGGACTCAGGGCCTGGGGCCCACACTTGGGCCTTACATTTCTTGCAGACAAGGAAGTAGAAGCTAGCAGTGCCTCTGATCCAGCGGGGGCTCCAGGTTGCCAAGGCTGAGGGCCTGCTCTGCAGACAGGAGCCCCAGAGCATCAGCCACACTGACTCTAGGCCCCCTGCCATGGGGATCTAGGCAGCGTGTAGGGGTGGGACTGGCCTGGTCCAACCCATTCCATTGGCCAGGACACTGAGGCATAGACAGAGAGAACTGAGGAGCATGACCCAAAAGTAGTGTGGCCAGGTGAGCTACAGGTATAGACTGGTGTAGGTATAGGAACCTTGTGGACACAGACGACTCCACTGGTGCCCACACACCCTGTAGCCAGGGCTCACTGCTCTGCAAGACTGTTGTACTTGCATTCAAGGTCACAACACTGGTGCAGACACCTGTCCTGGGAGTCCCAAGAGCACCAGTAGCATGTGGTCTACACAAGGCACTGGGGAATGGCCTCACCTTGCCGATGCATATAGGTGGAGGTGAGGATAGAGAGGCCCCCTGGCCCCAAGTCCCAGGGCACCTATGATAAGAGCCAAGAGAACAGAACAGAGCTGTCTTGCAGGTCACACCCAGGGGGCCACTGCAGGAGCTGGAATGCCAGGAATGCAGCCTGGGGCAGGGGGAGCAGCGCAGCCCAATCCAGCCCTACCTGGCCTCTCCCCACTCCCCATGGCCATCTCCACCCTGACCTGGGGGAAGAGGCAGGGCCAGCACAGTGGCCCTCGCTCAAAGGCCTGTCCCAGGGCTCCTCCAGTGGGGATCCCCACAGGCTTTTGCAGGACACAGTGTCTTACCAGACAGTCTGCACACAGAAAAACTGCACAGTGCATTGGTATCTCGAGCACACAAAGGAATGTGTATGCAGCGAGCACAGGGACGCACATCCACAGGCATGGCACCACACTTGGTGCAGATATCACAGGCCCCAGCAGGACCTCTCAGGTGCCAGGTGTAACGGGCATCCGTCTATGGTGAAGAAGCCAGGTGCACGGCCAGCCTGGGCTTCAGCACATCCCCTCCAGTCTTCAGGCCACTTCAACCACTTGAAAAGTGTCCAACCAGAGCCCAAGAGCTGTGGAGTGAGCCACCGAAGACACTCCTTACAGCACCCGTCCACGAGCTCCCACACCAGAGACGCAGCCACCATGTCAGGCACCCAAGGCACAAGAGAGGGTCATGGGAGCTGAGAAGCTGTGGGCTCCAGCGACACAGCAGTTCAGGTTGCTGCTTGATGGCACCTCCGGTCTCCTGGCTGCTCCGGTACCAGGCAGCTTCTGGTCCCTGTGACGGCGTCTCCGGCAGGTTCTGAGGCCCAAGGATGATGGCTTTCCAGGTGCTCAGTGAGGGCAGGTCGGGTCACCAGCGCAACACCTCTGCACTGGACAACTGCCCTAGTGACCAGGGATGGGTCAGACTCCAGTAAGCAATGAGAAAAACGTGACCACAGAATGTGTTTCACGTGCATGTTTTTTTTTTTCTGGTTCAAAAAATAATAATAATTAATAATAATAATAATAATAGTCAGGCTCTCAGGTATATAAAACTGGTAACAGTAAAAATACAAACTTCACCTTTACCGAACAAAACAACAGCAACCACCAAAAAAAACCCACAGAAACTACACATGCACATTTCCGTTAATACAAATAAAGCACAACATCTTACCAAAAATAAAAGAATTTAGGTTCTGTCCAGATACTGCACAGGGCACAGGAGCCACACGGCCACCCTCATGGAAGAAGAGAGGGCAGCACTATGGGGGAAAATGATCTCACTTCATCAGAAAACCAAATAGGGACAGGAGGAACACATACAGCCAGAAACATTTAGGAAATGATGCATAGGTCGGTATACCATGTTTATTTTAATACATCTCATTAGTTGCATCCTGCTAGGAAACACACTCGTGGCACGGTCCTGACAGTTACAGCAGCCTGTGTGTCATCGGAGTAAATGTCATCCGAGGGATAATTAAAAAAAAAAAAAAAAAAGCTAGGCAAAGAGTAAAAAGGAAAGCTTCATCACTTTATGGTGTAAAAAAAAAAAAAACAAAACAAAAAACAAACAAAAAAAAAACAAAAACAAAAAACCCCACTTAAGGCTCTGTCTGGGGAAGGCCCCGATAGACCCAAGCTGACAGCAAGGAGTTGACGTGGCTGCCGTCACCCTGTGTCCCACGTGCCCCGCAGAGCCTGGCGCCCCGCAAGCGTCCGCAACTCCACATCCTCGGCAAAGAGCACCTGTGGCCACCAACAGAAGAAATCCATCCCGCGAGCCGCCACGCGTCCACCCCGCGGGGCGGCCCTTCCGTCCACCGCGTAGGTATTTTTTGTGAGTCCAGTTTGTTTGTGTCGTGTTTTGTGGTTTGTTTTCTCTCTCACTGACAAGGAGGCTTCTGCTGTCTCTCGGAGTGCTACAATACGTGCTTTGATGTCACACTGAACAAATGCACACTGTCGCTTTGTTCTCCAGGGTGCTCTTGGACACAGTTTTCACAGAGGAGAACAAAGCCCACACGCTGGCAATAAAGCACCGTACATAGTAGGTTCAGGAATGTAACACGCCATGTACATCCGTGTCCCAGGAGAGGGCTGCTGGGTCGTCCTCACCTCACATCTGCAGGGAAAACAAGACGCACAGGCTGAGAGCCAGGACCCCAGGTGCACAATGCAGCACAGATAGGAAGCGCCAACAACACAATGACTTGATCAGGGCCCCGCACCATTTAAGACTCTCAGGATTTCAATTTGCCACAGAACTTTTTTTAAAAAAACCAAACCTGCCGTGTTATTCAGAAAGAACTGGGACTAGGTCATAGCAGCACACAGAATGTCTTGAAAGCAAGCCCCTCCCTCTGGCTCCCACTATACAGATGGGGAAACTGAGGCCCAGGAAGGTTCTTTTACCCTTTTCCCTGTTTTCCTCTCCTAGCCTAGGGCATGGATGGAGCTCTGCTAGCTATTCTGGTCCTCAAGACACCCAGTGTGGAGTGGCTGAGTCCCACCCAGGCTCTTCAGCAGCTCTTCCTCAGCCCATTCCAACACTGTACCAGAGCCTGAGGGCTGGCTGGGGGTAGCAGGACACATTACCCTCGGTGGGCCCTTCAGGTACATAAGGCCCCACTATTACACCACATTGCCAGGTACCTACAGGTGGGACATTTTCCTCTCAGGGGTCCTTCCTGGGACCTAACGATCTCTCCCACCACATGGCCTCAGAAGGCCCTTGTCTCTGAGGAGCCCTTAGTCTAGAACTGTTTGTCTTGGATGCCTTGAGTCCCATGTGGCAAAGGAAGGAGCAGGCCAGACAGGCCAGTGATGGAGGCTGGGCCATGACTTTATCTCCCCTTTTCTTCTGGAAAGCAACATTTCCTACACTTCAGATAAGGAAACAAGAGCCACTGGGTGGGACTCAGGAACCATCTTTCTTCCCACTTGACTCTTTCTTCCAGCCTAGAGCATAGAGACTTCTGGAGCTTTAGTAGCCACCTTGGCCCATGAGGCAATTCTGAGGACGGATGCAGTGACACCCTGGATTGTGGCACCTGCTCCAATCTCCCCACCTTCTCGCTTACGTGACAGGCATGAACTCCTCCCTCAATGAGATCACTTTGGCTGGTGTACAGGAGCTAAAAGATCCACTCAACACTGTGCAGTCCTCCTCTGCACTCTGCTGAGCCTCGGTTTCCTTCCCTGTCAGAAGTGTGGGCGGCTTTGCCCCAAGACCCCAGCTGGCAAACATCAACCCCAAACCCTCCCGTTTGTGAGATGCCTTGCGGCCCAATCAATGACAAAGAACAGAGTGGCGAGATAGGATCTGAGCGCAGTGAGCGTGGACCACAGCTCCTGCACAGAGGAGAGTCCGGGAGTATCGCAGACCCACAGCCCAGCAGACGAAAGCAGGCAGACCCAAGGCCAATCAGGGCCACGGCCGCCCCACCAGGCGGAAGCTGATCATTTGCCAGTGTGATCATCAGTGGCTCCCCAACCTGCGCGGTCCCAGCACTCCCAGCGTGGTGGGGCGGCAGGGCCTACCTGGTTGGTGGCTTTAGATGGGTTTTAACCTTTTTCTTTTCCGTTTTTTACCTGACTCCCTACGCCTTCCTGTTGGTGAAAGGCAGGGACAGTAAGTGATCTCAGGGAGGCTGGAGGGGCAGACTGCAGCAATAAATACCTGAGTGTTTATCTGGAGGGAAAACTCGGCCCGCCCTGGCTCCCAGACACTTCCGGGTCTCTCTGCCCTCTGGTAAGCTGAGGGCCACAAGTACTTGCTGCTACTCAAGATCTACCAGTAAGGCCACAGCAAGTGCCCACCTGCTCCTCTGGCCACTTGGCAGGACCTCCTGCACCCACCTCTCATCTGGCCCAGCCCCATTCCAACTAGAACCTGTTCTTCTGCCAGCTCTCCAGGTGGCAGGACCCTGCCCTGATGTCCCCTGGTGGCAGGACCCTGCCCCCTTTTCCCCAGGTGTGCCTTTGCCCTGCTAACAAGGCTTGGGCCCGTGAAGCTGTTACTCAGAGGATCCCACTTCAGGGGTCACTTAACACCCCCAGACCTAGCTTCCAGGAGCGTCCACCACTGGCATGGTCAGGAGTAGCCACTCACCCGTCTCCTCTTCCCGATGGTCTGGATTCAGGCTGGAGGTCGCACACGCACACTCCAGGTGTTCCTCTAACCTCACCTGGACCTCTTTCAACTTTGGCTTCTTCCTGACGTACTCCACTTTGGCCACCTGCCGAGAGCAAAGCCACTGTGAACACCAACACCAAGAGGGGACTCGGGCACTGTGCTCAGGGTGGGACTACAAGGCCCACCCCAGGGCGCGAGTGCAGTTAGAACCACCCTACCTTACCCTGTGACATCCACAAGGGCAAGTGTGCAAGTGAAAAACAAGCTTTGTCTCATTTTTTAAGAACAAACCCAAAGGCTCACATGTACCTGGCAGTGTGAGCGTTCACAGAGCAGATGGCAGGAGATGGCATCTATGGGCTCTGGGTTGGGATATGCGCTACTGTGCATGGTACTGGTTGACCCTCAAGGTGCCCTCTCCACACCTGCCCCTTCTATCCTACCACCTATGGTCCATGAAGAATGGTGCTGACCACAACCACCTGGTGGCCTAGTCAGGCCTAGGTGAGGGACAATGGCCATCACAAGGCCACATGAGGTGGTACAGCAAGCTGCAGGGCCATGGCTTCTGGTTCAGAGAAAAAAATCCAGACCTCAGCTGGAGCCCTCCTCTTCGAAGGAGGGCCCCAGCCTGTCACAGGCCAAAGCCACCTGGGCCCTTCCAAGAACTGGAAGACAGAACACCCAAGCCGAGTCAAGCATCAGACAAGTACTGGAGAACAAAGGTCCACAGTCAAGGGAGATAGGTGTCCTAGGTCCCTACAGACCCCACTGGGCCCTGGGACCACATAGTCACGGGAACACAAGCCCCTGCCCAAGCCCACAGATGTATACATAAGGCACTTAATCCAGGTTCGCAGTGAGCACCTGCCCAGGAGACCGCCTGATGTCAGGCCCCTCACCTCTCCCAGTGAGCGGGTCAGGGGTGGTCTGACTACCACCCTCCTCAGTCCAGAGGCCCGTATGCATTCTGTCCTCCTACCCAGGGCCAGCACCTCCAGGGCAGAAGAGACAGAGGTATAGCAAGCTTCCCCCAGGATCACCCAAGAGCATGCGTGGTAGCCTGTCACCAACAGCCACCCTGCCCCACTGACACCTAAAGTGCAGATGGGGGAGCAGACTCCCTTCACAGCCTCGTGGAGCTATCTACAAAGTATGCACCCATCTGTACACATACAGGACAGCCCTCCTTCCCAGCCCTGCACAGCCCTCTACACAGTAACCACCATCTGTGTATATCCAGGGGGAATCTCCCTTCCCAGGCCCACAGAGCTATATACCCAGAGGCACACGTACGAGGGCTCCCTCTAGCCCCACCAAGCCGTACATGTAGCAGGTGCCTCTGTTTCTATCCCAGAGCAGCCTTTTTCCCAGCCCCGTGGAGCTGTGCACACAGTAGGCATTCATCTGTGTATGCCTAAGAGTGGTCCACCCTCAAGGTTACCCCCTTTACCCTTCCCTGCGCACTAGGGACCTTTAGGCTGGAAATTGCTTGGAGCCCACCTTACAATCCCAAGCACCTGGAGTGGGGTCCCTATAAGCATTAGCCCTCAAGTGAGGGTGCCCACCCATTGGCCAGCTCTGTGGCAGTCAGGAGGGCAAACAATGTTAGTATTTTCCCTTCCCACTTGCCTTCAGTGTCTGGACTTTAGGTGGAAGGTTAGTCCTGTACCCACTGGGTGGCACCCCACAGGCAAGCTTCCCTGGGACGCTGGGACCCTGTCCAGCTGGACCCCGCTGCACGCCGCCACCTTTGTGTTAATAGTTAACCCATGGTGCAAAGGGTGCCGGCTGCCCAGCAGGCGTGTGAGTGCTGTGGCTGCTACAGGTGTGAATACAGCCGCCAGGTATGAGCTCAGAGGGCAGGGAGTCAGGGCTGGGTCAGAGGTCAGAAGAGGTTTCCCTACGTCAGGAGGCAGGAGAGACAGAGGCTAGCCAGTTGGAGGAACATAAGCCTTGCCCAGGAGCTGCCTGGAAGGGGCTGTTTCACTGCCGTTGGGAGGGCTTCCATCCCCACCCACAGCCCACCCCTTTCCCAGGTTAGGGGATGGGGGAGTCTGTGGGGCTCTGAAATGGAGCCAAGGACATATACACTCAGGAAACAAAGGAGGTCCACCATGGACACTCAGTACCAGGACAGCAGGTGTCAACACTGACATGCCATCAGGTCAAGGTCAGCCCAGAGGTCCCAGAAGATCCTACACGACTTATTGCCCCATCCCTGAGATCAGCATGAGGGCTGCGACCCCGCAGGTAGAGAACGGATCCATTGACCCTGCTTCAAAGGCCTGGGCTGGAGGTGGACCCCTAGGGATGAAACTCAGCAAGTCCTAAGAGAACAGTGCGGCCGCCTGGACTGGCCATGCCCCAGCCTCCCCTGCACCAGGCTTTCAGGAATCAGAACCAGATCTGCCCAGACACAGCCCAACACCCCCTCCCATAATCCCAAGCAGATGGGAGGTTGTGCTTCCCCCACACCTGACATGGGGCCAGGATCGGGGCAGGCACTTGTCTGGGTGGCATGGCCTCTGTGGTCAACAGCAATCTCTCCCAGTTCCTCCACAAAGCATATGTCAGGGCCCAGAAAGGTTCAGACCTGCCCTGGGCCCCCAAAAGCAGGGAACAGGCTTGTTCCTTTCTACCAGACTGACCAGTGAGTGGGTGTGGCGGGCAGAACAACCCCTCAGCACTCCAGCTATGCTGCCCTCACGATGGTCCCTGAGGCTGCCTGGTCTGGGCACCCACTTTCTCTCCAGACAGACCAAGTTTATCAGACAAAAACAAACAGCAATTTATGATTGCACCTGCTGCTGGGAATGCAAGGATTCCAGCCACTCGGCCACCTCTGTCTGGCCAGGAAATGGCTACATTTTTTCCCCCAAGAACATGTTATGAATATTAAATTCCCAAAAATCTCCCCCATGAAAGCAAAGGCTGAAAACAAAGACTGTAAGATCCAGGGCCCCCCACTTGCATTCCCTGGCCCTGGGAGGTCCCCACAGTCCCTCTCTCTAACACAGCCCCACCACTGATGCCCTGGCCCCCTACCCATAGACTCCCAGTAAATTCATGCAGAGCCTCACCCCATCATGATGTATCCCCCTGCAAGAGACGCCCAGCAGAGCCCCAGCCTACTGCAGAGATACCTTCCAGACTGGGTCAGCTGTGACAAAAGCCACCACTGAGGGCCAGAGGGTTAGCTCAGTGGTTCTGGCGCCTGCCTTGCAAGTGCAAGGTCCTGAGTTCAATCCCCGGTGATCACATACAATGCTGGGCATGGAGACTCATGCCCACTAGCAATCAATACCGCATACCACAGTGCCGGGCGTGGTAGCTCAGGCCTGTAATCCCAGCACTCAGGAGGCAGAGACAGGAGGATTGCTGAGTTCGAGGCTTGCCTGAGCTACATAGTGAGCTCAGGGCCAGCCTGAACTACAAAGCGAGACCCTGTTTCAAAAAAAAAAAAAAAAAAGCCACCACTGATTGCCCAACCCTGTGACCCTTTCACCCAGCTGAGAGGCCATGGTTACAGCCGCTGCACAGATAGAGCCCAGAAAAGGATAAGCAGCCCGTCCAGTGCCCCACAGCCTTCCATCCTTGGCCACCCTCTCAGCTTTCAAGAGACTAGACCCCCTATAAACCCACCCCAGAGCCCCTGAGCCTGCTGTTCAACTCCCAAGATCTTCCTAGGTCAAGGTCCCTCCTTAGCTGGAAGGTGTTGGACCCCTGCTTCGCACAAAGGCAGCTGAAGCCAGACCTCAAATTGGTGCAGAAGGGCTGGGACTGGGAGCCCACCTAGACCACACCCTCCGCCAGTGGCTCTGGGCTCCCCTTCTCATGGCACTGACACCCTGGTTCCTCACCACAGGGAGGGAGACCCCATCCCCTCAAACCTTGGGGCCCCAGCTAGGAACTCTCCCCCAGAACAGGCCCTCAACTCCACCCAGGGAAACAGGGAGGGAAGCCTAGCCTGGGCACCCGGCAGCCACACACCTCTGGAAACCTGAGGTTCAGACTGGCAGGTGTGTTGCCCAGCCTGGGTGCTACACAGCGGGCTCCCGGGAGACTGGGGATGACTATGTGTCTACCACTCTGGCATGCTGGGTCTTGATTCTCAAGGGCCCCCCAACAACACCAGCCTAAGGCTTCCCTCCTGCATAGCAGTGACTTGGGTAGACTAGATCAGACATGGCTCAGGGCGGATCTCGTCCTGATCCACAGCAGTCCTACCCAGGGCAGAGCCAAACAAGGCCCAAAAGTGGGGAGTGCAGCCTCATCAGATCCGGATACCCCAGCAGCTCCCAAGGGCTAGGACAGCCAGCCCTGGAGCACTCCTGTCTCTGCCAGGGCTGGCGGTCAGGGAGGCCCCAGCAAGCTGGACAAAGGGTACCAGGCCCAGGATGAGGCCTCTCCTCAAAACCCACAGAAACCAAAGGAGAACCCATCCCAGGCCCCACACAGCGACCCCAATGCTGACCTGGGGTAGCAGCTAGAACCCCCAGCACATCTACCACTCACAGCCTGGGGCCACTGGTGGCACCAGCTGGGGGTTGGGCTGCCCTGCCCTCCTCTTGCCTAGCCTCACCCTTGCTGACTCGCATCACCCTCACCAGCTCAGCTCCAAGTGAGTCTGGGCACTCAGACTCATCTCCCTTACTCAGGTCACCATTTGCCTCAAGCCCAGTGACACTTGCTTGGCTGCCACAATGGGCCTCCTGTCCCTGCTGACCTCTGTCCCTTTTCCCAGAACCCCCAGTATCTGCTCCCAAATGCGTCCTTGAGCCTTTGGGTGGTGGGGGTAGGGGGCAAGCCCCCCCAAGGACAACACCCAGGGAGTGCCTAGCTCTGGACACAGGACCCGCTGGGCAGATGAGGCCTGTAAGGTTAAGTCACACACCCTCTGAGGAACTCTGGACTCCCAGCTCACTCCTCGGGAAAAGAGGGGAGAGAGAGCCACTGCCCAGCTGGGAATGGACATTCCCCATTCCACCGCAGGGAAAACAGGTGGAAACAGTAAGCACCAACAGGCAGCCGCACACTTTAATCTTCCAAGTAGTCTCCTCCACATCAGTACCTGTTCCTCCTAGGGACAGGCCGGTACCTTTCACATGGGACAGGTCAGCTAGGTCTAAGAGACCCTGTACCCTAAAGGGCACAAAAGGGATCTTGCTGGGGCCATCCCTTAGTGTCTCAATCTCCCAGGGCTACAAGAACCCTAACAAGTCCCTACCGCTAACCCTAACCCTCAACAAGCCATGGTGAGAATCCCAGAATCCAAGGAAAGACAGAGGCCAGGCTCAGGCCACAGGACACCGGTGACAATGGGAAAAGGTCCCTGGGCTCTAGAGCCTGAGTCACCCCCATTGCCTTCACCATGTGGCTCTGCAGACCCTCCAGGACCCAAGATACCTCAGTCTCTTTTAAGGGGACAGAGTGAGCTTGGAGGCCTTCACTTAATAGTAGAGTTTCACACAAACCAAGTCCTAAAGGTCAAGACATGTCTCCACTACATGTGATGAACATTTGGCTTGGAGCAGGTCCTTACAAGAAAGTGCTCCCCAGCACCTCCCGAGAAGCCCAGGTCTCGGCAGTATGGGAGGGCCTGAAATACTTTTTTCTAGAGTCTAGGAGTGGGTTCTAACGTCATCCCCAGAACTGAAATTCCTAGCTTAACTGTGGGGACTCCTTGATCCAGGAAAGGTATCCGCTAGAGCAAGCAGTGCCAAAAGCTCCAGCCCTTGTGGCCTCCAGGATGAGGACCATGCTGCCCACACTCCCATGGAATGTTCAGTCACCCCATTCCCCTAAGGGTCGTGCAGGATCAGAACAGCACCCAACCACTGCAACCAGATTCTAGAAAGCAGAGCCCAGGAAGGGAGTTTTACCCAGGTCACCATCTGCCTTAACCTCAGTGGGCTCACAGTAGAGAGACCTAGAGGTGCCCAGGCACCTGCCCTCTACCTGTGTTCCTCAGAGACCAATTTCCAAAGGTTTGTCATGTGCCATACACGTGCTGTCATCTGACTGGGGCACACAGGACCAGAAGGAAGCAGACCTGGCCTAAAAGCCAGAAGCTGGGCCAGAAACTAGTTTTCAACCCGGCGGCCCGGGGGTGACAGGACACATTGGCCACACTGAAACTGGACGCCACCATGGACAGCTGAGTGGCAGCTCACCTTGACACTCCGGTGGTGGACCCTTGAGGGCTGGCACTTGACGCTGCTGGTGTTGCAGCAGCCGGTGCAACGCTTCACCTCCACACACGGTGGCCAAATTAGGAAGTTGGCAGACGTGGGGTCCACCTGGCTCCGAGGTATCTCATAAATGACCGTCCTGGTCTTACAGACTGCGGGAATGGCTTCCTCTGCAGAACAAGGCTGTGGTGAGTGCACAGAACACTTCACACCCGCCCCAGGTGAGCAGGCTTAGGACCCACACCCTCCACCAGCCACACACATGGACACTTGGGGGCTGGATAAGGGCTCCAGCAGAGGGACTTCCCTGGATCCTAGGACCAAAGATCCACAGGTAGTCCCTGAAGGGGCAGAGGGTGGGAAGGCAGGAAGCAGGCATAGTCTGAGTCCACAGACCACACAGGGACCTGTTCTCAAGAATCACCAAGAGGCCACCAGCCATGCCCCAAGAAGGGGGCTGAGCAGCCGGCCTCCACATCAGGACTAGAACCTAGATTCGGCTACATTTTCCAATGAGGCCTCCTTGCAGACAGGCCCTAACAAGACCGGGCACTTAAGGAATTTATGACAGCTCTTCTCCCCTGGAAACTCTTGGCCCAGGCTGCAACTCACTGAGGAGCAGGCCAGGCGGGAGGCACACTGCGGCTGCAGAGAAGCAGGCCTGGCCTTTGTTTGCAGTAAAATGTGGGGCCGTTTGCTGGAGGCCACTAAGGGAAGGTGGCCCACCCCCTACAGCCCTGCCCACCAAGGCCTTCTGGACCCACCAATGCTCCTCTTCCTCCGAATGGGTACAGGCCGCTTCTCGGGAGCATGCTTGGTGGCATGGGGTGAGTGTACTCTCAGGCTGGTCTCCAAGGCATCCTCGTTACCTACAGGCAGAAAGAGAACATGCAACCAACTGTCCACACCTGTGGATGGCCCAGGCTGGACCTGCAGAGTCCTGTAGATCAGCTCTCAGAGCCACAGCCACCAGGGGACAAAGAGTCTGAAAGCTCAGTCCACCTAGCCCCTAAAAGACACTGTCCCCCACCCACCCACACACATAGACCTGTCCCTACATTTTGACAGGGGGTCTTCAGAGAAGGGATGAAACTCTCCAAACCAGGCCAAAAAAATCTTAACACAGAGATCCCCAGAATCAAGCGATTCCTGCCAGGCCTGTGGCAGAGCTGAGACCTTCTGGGGAAGGGGCTCTAGGTAGCCTCCTCTGAAGGACTCAGTGAGGACAGAACCAGGTCAGGAAAAGCCTGAGGCCATCACTCCAGAACCAAGGGGCCCCACCTCCTCCATAAACTAGGCCTCCACGGAGCATCCTAACCTCTGAGGGGCATAGGAAACAACTCCAGACTGGGCTGTGAGCCAGCCCCAACCAGTTCCTGAAATAAGCCTTCTCTGAGGGCCAGAGGCCATGAGAAAACACAAGAGGTGTGGCTGGTCACAGTGTGTAAAGGAGGAGTGGCTGCTGGGATGAGCAGTGTCTGGGTGTCTGCAGAGGGGGGCAGCCAGGAACCCCCCCTCTTACAGGAAGGCTGTACCTGCAGCTATGCCCAGCAACCTGGGCCACCACTGGGTGGGGAAAGTGCAACAAAGACCCAGAGCCACCCCCACCCCCACAACATCATAGCCCAGTGCAGAGTGAGAGGCTACGGTATACAGACAGACCCAGGTCCCTGCTCTGATTTCTAGGTAGAGATGGACACACAGCTTGCCACCTGACACGTGAAGCCACCAGCTTGACACAGCCTAGACTTGGCCTCCCTGTCCATCCCCTGTTTCCTCCATCCAGTTGCCAGGGGGGAAACAGTACAGGGATATGTGCCCAACAGACTCATAAATTCCCTGGATTGCCATCCTGTGGCCTCCTTTGCCTCTCCAGAAGCGCGAGTGATACCCCAGCCACCTACCCAGATCTAGACCCCAACCCAGCACAGGCCAGGCAGCCTCACCTCCCAGGTATCAAGAGCATGAAAACCAACAGGAGAAGACTAGGCCTTCTCTTCTCCCCTGAAATGCCTTGAACCAATTTGTAATGAAAGCCGAAACTCTTCAGTAAGGTGCGAATGGCAAAGACAAAGTCTGACCAGAACTCAACTTTTCACTTAAGTGACTCAATGTTTCAATACCACCATTATTTTGAGACCCAAAATAAGACCAGAAGTACTCATACAATAAGAATTTCCCATCAACCATTACAAGTTTTTTTTTTTTCCCCGACAAAAAAGTGTCATTGTGAGTCACACCCTGGTGGTGGTCGTCTTGCCATCACCAAACCAAAAAGCCAAGGGTCCAGCTTCAAGGTAAAATTTAGCATGAGCATCACCTATGGTCATTCCTACTGCTTGTTTGGGCCAGTTGCTTACTGGGGTCAGGCATTACCCATTCACACCTGAAGAACAAGGCCTGGCAAAAGGAGTAAGCCAAGGGCAGATGGCTGAGGAAAGGACTGGGCAGCCCAGTGTCCATGTGCTGGGGCCCCCACATCAGGCCTCTTGGCTCAGCTCAATACCCAGAGGGGACGAAGGCCTGACAGCTCATCAGCGCTGCTGATGGCCAACTCAGCAGGCTTCTTCAGACAAGACTGAGTGAGTGGGAACAGCTCCTAGTAAAACAGCCCATCAAGATGGGTGGTCACAGACCCAAAGATGACCTCTGCTCCCTCCAAAGAGCCGTTCTGATTTGCAGCAGGTGAGAAGAACCCACAGAGGCAGGAACTCTGAAGATCAAGGTAGATCGCTGGTGGGGCAGCAGGAAGCACACCCTATATTCAGGACAACTCATCAGGCAGGTTCCCTTTTGACTTTATGCACAGACCTCGATCGAGCAAGACATGGGAAACTCCTTCAGCCCTGTCCTGGTACGCTGTGAGAGTAGCTGGGATGTTTATGCATGAGTTACTCAATGACCCAGGGCACAGGGCCAGCCAGCTCCGAAGAACAAAGCTCCTGCTGCCACACCACATAGGACAAATAGGTCCCACTCTATAGCTGGCTGCTGGTCACCCCAAGACCCGTGCTGGTCTCTAGGTCCAAACAGCCAGGGAAAGCTACCTGGCATCACTCTTCTCACCAATGCTCCAGGCACAACACGTTCGGGGCATCTTTGGGAATGCACATTTCTAGGGCTCACCACTGTCGGGAGGGACAGGGTTAAGAGGGTTCCAGCTGCAGAGTGGGGATTGGGACTACCACGTGCCAGGGACGAGGCCCCACCCATTCAAAGGAGAAGTCAGTGTGGGCCTCACTTGGGATACCCCAAAGCCTCCTTTCTGCACCCTGCACCCTTTCCTGTCCCCAAAGTCTTTCTGGGGAGACTGCAGGAGAGTTAGTCACCCTGGATTTTCCCAGCACCCCACCCCTTCCCCATCAATCCTTCCCCTGTGTTGTCACAGACTCCTGTCAGACCAGAGTGCTCCCCATCAGCCAGGCTTGCCTCTCACTGGGCCTAGAAGGGAAAGAGAGGCTGTCAACCGTGTCCGAGTTTGGGTCACCACAGCCACTTTCAACCTGCTCCAGGAGTCCACATCAGTTAGCTCATTTCAGGTGGGAACAGGAGCGCAGGGCCAACCCCTGTCCTCAGGCTACGTGCTACCCTCCAGTTCTTAATTTCCTGGGCTTAGGTTGCTGTATGCACTAGGAGGAAGGAGACTCACTTTGGAATTTCTGTCCCGAGCTCCAAAACCTCCTGGCTTCAAACTGAGGCACAGAAAAGCAGAGGGGGATACCCCCACTGTTTCCAGGGCGCAGAGCAAAGATTCCCCAAAACTTCTGACACGTAAACAGGACTGGGATCCCCACCTCCTTCCACAAGGGCAAGGGAGGGAGCAGACTCCAGGGAAAGTGCCCGACCCACCTACCCACAAGCAGCTGCACAGGCAACCTGAAACCTCCTAGAGGGCAGGAGGTGTACCCCCAGCCCAGAAGCCCCCAGGTCAGGAATGCACTCAGAAAACCCCTCAGGGCAGCCATCCTAAAATGTTAATGGTGGGGGTGGAGAGGCGGGGCTGCAGAGACCAGAATAAGAATGGTCCTGGCAGAAAATGAATGGCCCATTTCCCTTCACTGGGACGCCCACCAGAGAGAGGCCCAGCCCTCCAAGGCCTCTCTCAGCCAAACCCCTTTTTGGGAGACAGTCCCCCCCAAGTCTCCAAATCCATCAGGGACCAGCAAAAAAAATCAATGTTTTCCCCAGTTCCTCAAGCCAAATCCTTTGCCCTAGGTTTGCACATCAAGGGACTAGATCAAAATTCCCCCTGGCCCAGCTCTGATCTCCCAGTGAAACCTACCCTACTCCAGATAAGGATCAGGCAAAGGATTTCCTGGGTCAAGGAACTGCAGAACCCACAGCCTTGTTAGAAAACGGTTTTGGCACGGAATGAAAACAGCACAGGCCTCTCCACCACCATAATTAGGTACAAATTTCCAAATGACTAGACCATGTGATTTTACTTAATTTCCCCACCCCCTGCTTCCCAAGTAGTCTGCAGGACAGAGAAATCTTCATTTCACTTAAAATTCTTCACTTCAGCCGTCTTTCCTTACTCTGACAAGTCCATCTCCAATCTCTTTTTCAAGCCAGTTAGAAATTTCCCCACAGGCATGATATACCAGATTGGCGCTGAGGATGGAGTTCCCCAGGCCAAGTGTCAATTTGGAAAAGCGCGCCACAAAGATATGGAAATCTCCTTTTTCAGCCCTCCAGGACTGCGGCCCCCACCCAGCCCAAAAATAGCCCCCAGCAAATGTGTCCCAGACACGCCTTTTTATTGGGTCCTTTAAAAGGACCCCCACCCGCGCAGCCACAGAGGCACCGTCCAGCTGGGAGCACTGCACCAGCCCACTCCCCTGACAAAGGGACCGGTCCGGCCAGCTCGCCAGGAGGACTGCCCAGTGCACAGGCCTGCGCTGCGCGCCCACCGCACTCCTCAAAGGCACACCTGGCCCTGGCCAGGGCGCCCTCTAAGCAACTAAACTTTCTGTGACACGCTCGGCGTTTCCCTCAAACGCGAAGACAACATTCCCCGGGCGAGGGAGCAGCCCTCAGCCACCGCTGGGAGAGAAAGTGGCGACTGGAAGAGAAACGCCTGACTCATGCGCCTGGGCGTTTATGGCCGGGGAGTGGATTCTGACCTTTCGGTGCGATCCTGCGCGGCGCCCGGCCCGGCCCGGCAGCGCGCGGAGGGCGGCTCGGCCACACTCCCTGCCCACCAGCCCAGCCAGCCGCCCGCCGCCCTCCCCGAGCCAAGGGCAGGGGCGCGATTTACCTACGGAGTCTATCTCCAGGAGTCGCTGGAGGTCCCGGATGCTGTGGATCTGACTACGAGCCAGCCGCTCAATCAGTTCACGGGGGATCTCGGCTTCCTGCAAGCAGACCACACGGTCAGCGCCTGGGGTGGTGAGACCCCCAAGGTGCTGCCCCCATCCTAGTCCATCCTCTGCAAAAGCAGACCCACCCTTGCTTTTACTCATCCGAACAAAAGCCTCTCTCCCCTCACACTACCTCAAGCCAGCCCTACCCTGCGGGTGTCAGTTACGGGGGTCTGGGGGCGGCTAGGGGCCCAGGAGTTTCTGATTTAGCAGTGAGACCGATATCTAGAAAATGCGAGTCGAAATGCGTCACGGGTCGTCGACAAAAGTCTCGGCAGCCCCAACACTTTAATCTAGCTAGGGGCTTAAATTTCACACCCCGGAATCTCGGTGGAGCCAGCGGAGAGGGTCTCCCCTCACCACACAGGCACGCGCGCGCGCGCCCCACCCCGGCCGCGGCCCTAGCGCCGACTAGGACACCCAAAACCAAGCCGAGGGCTGGGGGAGGCTTCAGGACAAGCTAGGGTTAAATAACCACCTCGCGGTTCTCCTGTGCCTGCCCAGCCCACCCCACCACTCAGCCTCCCCCCTCTTCCTCCACGTTTTTAGAGGGAGTAGGGGGTCGCCGAGGGGGCTCAAGCACTAAGTTCCCACGACAGGGGCTGTGGAAAGTCATTCATCACAGCTAAGCTCCCGGGGACCCGGGGTGGGGGCTGGGGACGCCAGCGGTGGGAGGGCGCGGGCGCAGGCCCGGCCCCAGCTGCCTTGCTCAGCCACCTGTAAGCAGGCCCGGGGCGGGCGGGAGTGCGCCGGCCCGGCGCCCAGCCGGGATCGGAGACCAAGAATCCCGGCTGCGGCTCGGCGCGGCTCACTCTGGGCTTCCGCCGCAGCCCCGCTGCCCGCCCAGAGCGCTGCAGGCTCACGCACACCCCCTTCCCCGCCGCGCCCCAGCTGCCCCTCCCCGGGGAGGCGCCCGCGCCCCGCGAAGTTTTCTCCCCACTCGTCCGCCTCGCCGCTACCCGTCCCTCCTAGGCAGAGCGACGTAACACGCTGGAAACTCACCAGACACACTTGGGCATGGCAGAAAATAGAACCCAGTTGGAAGAATTTTAAAACAGCCCACCTCCATCAGAAATCAAACGTTCCCTGCAGAACCTGGGGTGCCCCGGCACGCAGGCAGCCGTGGGGGACTGTGGCCGGGAAGTCAGGAAAGGGCTGGGGCACGGGGGTGGCACCCACCTCGGCCAGAGAATGGGCGATGTATCCGCAGGCGAGAAGCAGCAAGCAAGCCCAGGTCCTCATCGCGTCCCAAGGCGCTGGCGGCTCGGCGGGGAGGCGAGGCCGCGGGGCGGGCGCTCCAGCCGGGCTCCTGTGGCGGCGAGATTCAGTACCATCCCTCAGGGAGCGCGGCCCGGAGGAGGGCGGCGCGGAGAGGGAGCCGGCGGAGCGCGCCCGGCGCGAGCTGCGAGTGCGGCGCCCGCGAGGAGGAGGAGGCTGGGGAGTGCGCGCCCGCCGCGCCGGGAGCCTCCTGGGCCGCCGGGTAGGGGGTGGGGACGGAAGGGGCGGAGGGCGGGGGCTGGGCTTCTTCCTTGGTGCGTTCCCGTGCTGGCCGCCGCCGCGCTCGCTCCCCGGCGCTGGCTTTAGGAGCGACCCGGCCGGTAATTCCGCATATTTGTGGGCATCAGCCCCGG
The DNA here is from genome assembly GCA_004025085.1 of Thryonomys swinderianus. Classification (NCBI taxonomy): domain Eukaryota; kingdom Metazoa; phylum Chordata; class Mammalia; order Rodentia; family Thryonomyidae; genus Thryonomys; species Thryonomys swinderianus. Next base: position 44,399 of record PVIC010004529.1, read on the forward strand.
GAGAGACCCCAGAGCGAGGCCAGAGCCTCGGCCGCACTGCCGATCACCTGTCTGGGCGCCAGGCTGGGCCCTGGCGCCGGCTCGCGCGCTCCCTGAGGGCCGCGGGTTGCCCCGCGCGCCCACCGCGGGCCTGCGTGCGCCTTAGGCCTCCTCTACCCGCCGCCGCCGCTGCCCGGCCGGGCACAGCGCGGCCCAGCTCGGCGCGGCCAGCAGCCTGCGTGCGCCCCTCCGCGGCGCGCCCTCGGCTACGCGCGGCGCTCCGCCCTCCACCAGCCAGGGCCGGGCAGAGCCCGGGGCCTCTCTGCACCGCCCGCGCGGGCCTGAGGGCGGGCACTGGGCCGAGCCGGCGCCGCCGCCGCGGGGAGAGGAGGAGGAGGAGAAGGAGGAGGAGACGGAGGAGGTGGCGGCTCTGGCAGGCCCGACTCGCTGGAGTTGTGCGGCTCCGCAGGACGCGCGTGTGGAGCCCGCCAGCCGCGAGGAGGGGGTTATAGCGCCGCCGCCGCGCCCCTCCCCCGCCTCCGCCCCCCGCCTCCCTCGGATTCTGGGTTCCGGACCGGCACCTCGGAAGCCCGAGGGGGTCGTATGGACTGGGCCCGGTCCGGCCACAGCTGCCGCTGCAGTGACTACACTCGCGCTCACGCGGGCAGCGAGATCCATCAAAGCCCCGCGCCCAGCTCCGAGCCTTGGTACCCGGGCTCTCCGCGCGCCCCTCCCTCGAGCTTGCCCACCCTCCAGTGCCAGCTGCAGTTCTGCGGCACCGGGCGGGGAGGGGAGGAGGCAGAAGCGCCGGCGGCGGCGGCTCGCCTCTCTCGGGCCTCGGTGGCTGCAGAAGGCAGCGCCTAGGGCCGCCGCGCCAAAAAGGGCATAAGAGCCCGCCCGACCCCCGCCGGCGCTGCTTTCGGGCGCGTTCCACTACTGGGATCCAGGGCCCTTGCCTTCCCCTCTCTATAAAAAGGTTGGGGGGGAGTCTCTGAGGAGAGGTGGGGCGGATTTAGGGCTGCGCTTGGGGCACTCACCTGGCGGCTGCCACGCGCCCCCGCCCAAGGTCCAAAGCCTGGGCACCTGCTTGAGGAGCCTCCACCCACATTTCGAGGTGGGAAGGACCCCAGATCCGACAGTGGGGTATACAGCCTGCCTCATCCCCACCCTGAGGCCCCGCACCGAGTCCCCAATCCCTCGTAAGCAGCCAGGCCGCATCCTGAGCCGGGAACTGGGGCTGAACGGAACGAAGAGAAAGGAGTGGTTCCGGAGGAACCCCTGGGTTCTGTCGGAATCCGCGGGGCGCAGAGAGCGCCTCCTCCGTCCAAGGCGCAGCACAGAGCACTTCGCAGGGGAGCAAGGCGCAGACCCGGATTCGAGCGGTGCTGGACAGCTCGCTTCACCACCTCGAAAAGGGGCGCGAGGGTTGCAAAGGATTGCACCCGCCTAGACAGGTGGGATTACACCCCGACGGCTAGCCCAGGTGCTCTCCTTCAAGGAGATGTGCTGCACGGGGGGGGGGGGGAGGCATCTTGTCGACCCCAAAGCTAGCCGATCTGAGCCCCTGGAGACTAGGAGATGTCTGGTAGGTGTGTAGTCCGAGAATTCCGCCACCCCGCCATCACTCTAGTTTCGTGAATTAACGGCCGCCTCCCCCTCGCGCCACGGCGGGACAAAGGCACAGTCCCTCGAGGGCCTTTCATCACTAGCTCGGCCAACGGCATTTCAAAGGCAGAGTTCAGAGGGCACACGAGGGCTGTTGCCTGCCCTCAAATACCTGGGGGCGGGTCCTCCCCTGCCGCTCCCAGAGGGCCTACGTTTACACGCCGTTCCACAGGCCTCCGCAAGCCCGCAGTCCCCCACTCCACGTCCCCACCGCGACCTCTCGGGTGGTCAGGAAGGAGGACCAGGCAGAACAAGGGAAATTTGGAAAGGTTAACGAAGCACCTGAAAGCCCGGCTGATGGTCCGGGTGAAGCCTCCTGCTGCTCTGGAGGGCCTTTCTGAAAGGTCGCTCCTGCTGGAGCCCTCACCTTCTTATCCCGGGAGTTGTGCGCATCGTGACCCGCTCGGGCTCTGCCTCCTCGTCAGCAGAGGGAACGCGAGGACACTTCCTTGAGGTTCAAGGACCCCGTGTGACAGCGGGCGTGGGAATCTGGGAGGAAGGTCGCGTTGCATTTCGGACAGGATACCGGCGCGTCCTCCCGGCCCCAACCCCCGCATGGAGCCGCGGGTTCCTGGGACCCCACCTGGACAGCTTCGCTCTGCCCACCTTACCCGCTTGGCGCTAGAGGGGCGCCCAGCTGGAATTCAAGGCAAGCAAAGATCTAGGACCAAGGAAAGGGGCTCCCCGGGCGGGAGCCTGGGGCCAGAGCAAGGCGGAGCCTGGGAGCATCACCCCAGGACGCGGGAGCTGCGGGACGCGTGGCACAGGCATCTCTCGAATAGCCGGCAGCTATTAAAAATAAAACCGCGACCGGTCGTCATGGCGACCACAACAACAGAGACCGCGCGAGGGTAGTGAGAACTTAGGCAGCCGCGCGACAGACGCGGAGGGCGGAGGGGGACGTCTCGGGCACACGAGCCTTCAAGTGTCCAGCTTGGGACAGGGACCTCGACACCCCCACGCACACAAACTCTCCCCGCCCCCCAGGCCCCAGAAAAAGTGAAGAAATCCTCGACACCGTTTTCTGCAAACTGGAAATCGAGACAGGGTAGGACCGCCTTCTCCCAGAGACCACTGCACTGGCCTGGGCTGCCCCGCGTGGGCCTCCTCCCCTTCCTCCCAGTCAAACTCTAGACTAATTTCAGCCGCTGTAGGGGATGCTGTGTGAGGATGGTGCTCAGGTTTGGGGCTGGGGGAGGTGCGAGCAGACCCAACCTGTCCGCGTAGTCGCGCATGCGGGGGTCCCGCAGCCTCCTGTGCCGCCCTGCCAGTCGTGATCCCGGCGGGTGAAAGGGATCACATGCTTCCTTCTGGCTGAGAGTCGAGTTTCACTTCCAGCCGCTATTAGGCGGTTCACACGGCTCACTGCAAACATTTGATAATGAGGCTAAATATACTTTGGGAGTCGGAGGAGGCATGGGTGCCGCTGCCCCGACCGTGTGGGCGAGGCACTCCGGACTCCGCGGGGTATCCCTGCCCAGGCCCAGGCTCTAGGAGAGCGGACTCCGAGGCCTAGTGCTGGCGTGATGCGAAGAAATGAAGCCGTGCTCTGCCGGCTGAAAAACTTTGGCCCTATCTGCAGGTGCACGTCCGGGAGACTGTGGGCGCCAGAGGTCAGCCAAAGGGCCCCGGGAGGAAAGGGCGGGCTCAGGAGCGGGCGGTGGGAAGGAGGTATTGGGAGAGAAAGTGACTGCCAGTCCTGTCGCCCCCAGAGCCCGCGATTCCGGCAGACCTCAGGCACCTATGCGCACTATGACCTACCCGAGGGCACATAATTAAGGTGTCAGGGGCACCAAGTAGACAGAAAAGGGGACCAGGCATCCACGGTGACTGGTTGAGGTCTGCATCCCTCCAGGCTCCACTGAAAACCCCAGACAGAGTCCTTTTTTCCTCCAGATCCCAGTGCTTTGTGCCTATGTAAGTAGCATCACCTCACCTTAAAACCACCCTCACCCCATCCCCACACACTCTGGCATGGCCAGTGCCATTTCCAGGACTTGGCACTAATAGTTGCTCAATGATTGGGGGCATTGTTATTTTATTGGTAATGATTGATGCTTGCTACACACCTGGATTGTGCCAGACTGGTGCCAAGCTCTTTTCCTGCACAATTTCATTTCCTGTGAATTTAGCAAATCAAAACCATATACTGAGACCCCTCTTGGAGGAGACAGAGCCATTTGCAGGCTTGTAAACTTCCCACCCCAAGATCTATGAATACCAAAATTGGAATTCTTGGTGTGGCAAGGTAACTGTATCATACCTAGGGCTTGTGGCCAGGACTGTGAAGACAGATGTCCCCAGCAGTAGGGCTGACCCACCAGAGCCTAGCCCAAGGTGGTGGTGATGCAGGGGAGGAATGACCCAGGTTCTAACTTGACTTCGGCCTCATCACTGTGATTTGTCCCTAGCCTGCTCTAAACTCAGTTCTCTCATCTGGAAAATTGGGGGTCTAATAGCTGTCCCTGTGCAAGGAGATGTCCACAGCAGCCCAGCCTCTCTGTCCCAAGAGAAGCCCTGGCACACATCTAGAGGCCTGGGATCCATGCCAGTGTGACACTGGCCTGCTGTTTGGGTGAGGCCAGCTGGATGCTGAATCCAGGCTCCAGCCCCAGTGCCAGAGCAGAATTCAGGACAATTTGTAATGACGAAATACCAACCCTTTATCTCTGGGCAAGGCTTTCTCGGTTCTTCTTCGCAATTAATCCAGAAGCAGCTTAGCCATGTGGGCAGCTCCTTGAAGATCAAACGTGCCTAGTGCAGGCGTTAATTAAGTCATTATCTCAGGCCCTGAGGCTAAGGATCAGGCCTTTCCAGTTCAGGCTCCCCAGAAGGGGCGATATGCTGCCAGCAGGATGGGAAGGCCCTCTCAGTGTTGTTTTTCACTCCCTATTAAGTATTTTTATTTTCTCCTTTAAATACACAAACAGAAGTGAGGTTTAAAATAGCCCACAATCATCGTGTGAATCTTTTGAATGAAAGACCTACACTAAGGGACACTTGGTGGCTTCAGGAATGAAATTAAAGAGCCTAGGTCCTCTCTAGGACAAGAGCACCAGCCAGGTGTGTCATCAGGCATTTAAACAGCTGATCGGAACACAAGACTTTTAGTGCAAAAGTAGAGAATAAAATTTCTCTATAGTAATTTTCATGCTAATTACAGGTTGAAATGACATTTTGGAGATATATATATATATAAATTAAATGAACACTATGACTGCAGTACACTTGTTACTGTTTTGTACATTTATTCATTCATTCATTCATTTTGCTGGGAATTGAACCCAGAGAGCACCTGAGCTACAATCCCCAGCCCTTAAATTTTTATTTTGAGATAGGGTATCTCTGCCCAGGCTGTTCTCGAATTTGTGATCCGCCAGCTCCAGCCTCCCAAATAACTGGGATTACAGGTGTGTGCCACCACTGCCAGTTCTTAAAACATTTAAAATGACATACAGCTTACATGGTATTTCTATAGGACAGTGCTAGTCCTAGCCCCTAGAGTGCATGGCTGCACAGTAAAGCAGCCAGACTAGGTCACCAGAGAAACAGCGAACCCTGGGAACCCCCGGTGAGGATGAGCATTCAGGCCACCTGCCCTGCCTGCATGGCCCTACCTTCCCCATCCTCAATCCTGTATGACCTCAGCACGCTTCTTGGCCTCTTAAAAACTCAGCTTCCTCCTCTGAGTAACAGCCAGCATTTATGCAAAAGATATATGCTGTGCCCTGGGCTAAGCGTGGGTCACAACGTAGCGACAGACCTACATGGACCTCAGTCTCCAGGAAACAATGAACTGAATGACAAGTGTGTGCCATTTCAGGTGCCTGGGAAAAGAAAGTCAGAGAAGGAGCCAGTTTAGTAAGACCTAGGCCATGTGTTCTGGGCAGATTAGCAATAGCAAGTGCAAAGGCCCTGAGGCAGGAACCAGCCTAGGAAAAGGGAAGATACCCTAGCAAGCAATGGGTTGGAGAGGCTGGGTTATGCGGCAGAACTCAGGGGCCTTGAGACCAAAGCATGGGGTCTGAATTTTATGGGTGAAGCCACTGGCTGTTGCAGGAAGGCCAGGCCCTTTGTGGAGACACAGTTGGAGCCCCATGTTCTTAACACTTACCCATTCCCATGATAGAAACACTCATCCTGAGGTTGCCACATGGCTGGGAGGAGCTCTACCTACCTCCACGTCTGGTCTGTTAGGCAGTGAGAAGAGGATATGATTCTAGAGTGCTCCCTGTGAGTGGCCTTGGGGTTCCCCAGGGAACCTTCCTCTCTCAGGACTCATCCCCTGCCCTGTGCTCAGGATTTTGGCAGAGCCTGGACCAGCTCAAACTCTGCCCATCCCATATCACCTGGGCTGGTTCCCACGCGGGCAGGGGGAGTTTCACAGGTAATCTCATAGTAATGTCCACTCTGGGTAGGAGGCTCCCAGCGTCCCTGCAGCAGCAACCCCCTGAAGGGTCAGTGCAGTTCCAGCTCGAGGACACCACACCCCCGTCCCTGCCATGTGCAGGTCTGCGAACACTGTAGAACGTTGGCTTCTGGGTACAAAAGGGCGGGAGCAGCTCTGCCGCACACTGTATTTCTCTTCTCTGAGACTTGGAGGCCTCAAAGATGACAGGGGGCAAGACGGTAGCGTGGCTGCTCATCAGAGCGACTGGAAGCAACATGGATGACAGGTTCAGCACAGAGACCCACCAAGGTCATAGCTGCCCCTCCCCCTGAGGAGCCCCAAATACAACATGGTGAGCTGGCACTTGGGGTCAGCTGACTGTGAAGTTCTGGCCAGAGATGGCACCTCTCCACACCCAGCTATGGGAGAGCCCCAGGTGCACTCAACAAGGACATACTTGGCCCCTACTGTGCGCTGTGTGGGGACACAGCATTGAAGAGTGAAGTCTCAGTCCAACAAGACTGTCCTCCAGAGCTGGAGGCAGGTGAGAGACAGAGGTTTCATCTGCCTAATGAATAGTTCACCTGTCTCAGCCTTTGCTTTCAGCTTCCGGGAGTGGAAACTCAGCCCAACCTGCTTCTACAAGGAGGATCCTTAGGAGGAGGCCCAAGGGTCCAGCTTCAAAAAGGAGGAGAGGCCCAGCCAAGGGTCAAGTTCTCCCCTCTGAGGTCCCTCTGACTCCCACGATGGCATGGTGACTCCCAGCAGGACTTACCCACCTGTGATTGGTCCTTAGTCCTCCTGGATGCTGATTGCTCCTCCCCAGCTCCTCCCTGCCACCATGGGTCTGTGCCCACAATTCTGCCTCCTCATCTGGAGCCCAAGAAAACCCCAGCTGGCTGGCTGCCAAGCATTTCTGCCCAGGTGCTACCCAGACAAGGCCACTTCACGCAGCCCAAGCAGCCACCTCCTGCTTCACAGCTGCCATCAGTGATGCCAAGGAAGGAGCCTTAGAACTGTCCTCGGAGCCTGCTCCCTCCCAATCCCATGGCCACGTCCTCCTGGTCATTCAGTCCTATCTGAGGACGAGCCACAGGAGGCCACAGACATCTGCCTCTGTGCTGTGAGGACCCTGAGCTTCTGCCCACTGGGCTGGCCGGGCACCCTCAGCCTCCTCTCTAGGGGAGAAAGGGCTCTGTTGGGGAAGGAACGAGCCCTTTGGGTGATGGAGGCTCTACCTGCCACGCTCTCCTCCTGCAAGTTCCCCCCAAGAATGACACCACCACCACCCTAGTTAGGAATCCCCAGCAGACTGTAGCCTCGGGGGTCTGAGAAGAGAAACCCTATACCCATGCGTCCAGCCTGGCCCCAGGAGGACAAGGGCCAAGCTGCAGGAATAGCCTGTCAGCTGTGTGACCCTGGCTGAGGCCCAGATGTGCTGAGCCTAGTCTTTGAGATGTCAGAGGCGAGCAATCCTGGGACTCAGGGAAAACACTTAGAGCCATGGGCACCTGGACTAGCCTGTGGAGCTGAGAGCAAATGGCTTGGCCCTACCTGATGCACGGCTGCATGCTCCCAGGTTGCCCACCAATCCAGAGGTCACTGGCCAGGGCACCCAAGGGCCTCAGGGGCCAGGCAGTCAGGATGTAGCCAGCCCTATGTGGGCTCCAAGACACAGGAGGTGTATACTGAGCTAAGCAGAGCCAGGCCAGAGAGGCCCAGCTCGGCCTCTGCCCCTGCCCCCATTAAACTGCCCCAGAGACATCGTAGTCCAGAGCCAGGAGAATCATGACAAGACAAGAGGCTTCCTTCGGGAGGAGGCTGAAGGATGGGACCAGGCAGCTCTCCCGAGGGCAAGAATCTTCTCTTTCTGCCGCCCCTCCCATCCCCCCTCCCTCTCAGGGGAGCCAGTCCAGGGACCTTCCCCACTCTGCAACAGCGTCACTGGTCTGGAATGCACTTTCCGTTCGTCCGTTCTCCTCCCCCTCCCCTCTCACTCCCTTCTGCTCTTTCTCCTCTTCCCTCCCTTGCCCTCCCACACCTGAGCCAACCAGGCCAGACCCCAGAACCTGGTAGGCTGGCACCTCCTGCCCCATGGCCAGGTGAGGAGGGAAACGGATATCCTGGAGACTTACCTCCAGGCCCTGACCATTCCCTCAGCTACCTAGAGAGGACAGACTTGCTTAGGGGGCAGGGCGTGAGGACTGACAGTGTGGTAGTACAGGGCCCAGCTCCAGTATCTTCATGTCCTCTCTTGTCTGGCTGAGCTGCTGCCCCTCGGGCCTCCCCTAGAGGTGGGGCAGCAGGACTGAGGGTCCCTCCACTATCTCCACAGGAATTTCTCCAGAGGGTGAATTCTATGGCCCTGGGTCCCCTACTTGACAGTGTGGCCAAAGGTCATTGCAGTGGCCAAAGTCCAGTGAGGATGGGCTGCCCTCCCCTGCATCCACCCCACCTGGGCTCAGGTGGGTTCCCAGGATTGGTCAACAAGAGACATGCCCTGCACAGCACTGAATCACAGCTGCCCTGCAACATGAAGCAAGTCCCACCTGCCACTCGCTCTGACTCCCTCAGGGAGCCTCTAGTTACACACTTGAGAGTCTGCACACCCCATCCCATCCACAGAGCTCTGCAGCAGGTGGTTCTCTACCTGGTCTCAGGCTTACCTGTCCTTGGACCCTCAAAGCCATTCCTGGCTTCCTGCCTGCCCCAGGTCCTGGCTGAGCCCCCATCTCCTACTGTTTCTTCACACACCTCTAGAGCTATGTCTTGTCCTGCTGCCCCATTGGAACAGGGGGCTCCCTGAGAACATGGCTGTCAGCCCACCTGTGGCCCAGACCCTTTGACCAAGGGAGGTGGCACCTGCTGGGCTTCTGGCACCACCCCTCCTTTGGGTCCCATTAACTCCACAACTCACTCCCAGCCCGGAGGAGAAGGTAAGGGTGAATGGCCCCAGGATAGCCTCTGCTGGCCCAGGTCACAGGGCAGAGAGAGACTGGCCATGGTCCCTTACCCCACTCTGGCTCTGCCAAGCACCGGGGCTCCCCAGGGAATTCCCAGGTGGCTTGGCTGCCCTGAGGAGGAAACTGGCCAGGCCCCAAGGTGGTGCTGGGCCCATAAATAGCCTTTTATAGCTCAGCACAGGCAGGGGCAGGCCCAGCCAGTGGGGAAGGCCCAGGCCTAGCTCCTTGGGGACCTCCATGAACTCCCTTCTGAGCCCAGCATCCTTTTCTGTACAGTGGCCCTCCAGTAGATTTGGTGAGTACATTCATGGGGCAGGGCCGTGGGGCACTGGGCACTAGTACAAGGAGGCTGCTACACTGTGGGGCTGAAGTCTACCACGTCTCTGGGATAAGCTGGAAGGGACATGGGGCCAGCAAAGTCACTCTAGTCCCTTTGCCTGGCAGCTCCCTGAGGGCCTTTCAAAAGACAAAAGGTGGGCCGGAGGGTTAGCTCAGTGGTTCCAGCGCCTGCAGCGCAAGCGCAAAGACCTGAGTTTGATCCTGGTAACCACATATAATGCTGGGTGTGGAGACACGCCCACCAACAATCAACACCGCATACCACAATGCCAGACGTGGTGGCTCACGCCTGTCATCCCAGCACTCGGGAGGCAGAGACAAGAGGATTGCTGAGTTCGTGGCGGCTTGCCTGGGCGCCATAGTGAGCTCAGGGCCAGCCTGAACTATAAAGCGAGACCCTGTCTCAAAAAGCAAAAAAAAAAAAAAGACAAAAGGAGTAAGTGGGTAGGGACCGGAGGGATGCCACCTCACCTCCCAGGGCATCAGGGCTACCTTTGCAGACATCTCACCTTGGAGCCCCTCAACATTAGAGAGAAGACCAATCATCCCCTCGTACCATGAAGTCATCCTGTCCAGTCCCAGGTCACAAATGGGCACAGTTGGCAGCAGGACTCACCTTTCCCTAGAGAACACTGCTGCATGCCATGAAGGGGGCACCTGACCCAGGTAGCCGAGAGCCAGGCAGCACCTGGAAACTCTTGGTGAGGATTTGGGGGCCCAGGGATCGGTGCAGGGAGGCAGGGGGACACGAGGGCAGCCCCCTGGGCAAGTCTGAGCCTCCGCTCAGATGCTGTCTAAGCACAATCTCACATCATGTCAAATCCTAACCTCATGAAGGCACGAGAATCAAGCAGTGTTACACACGAGGACCAATTCCCCATGAGGGATAGAATCATATACCACAAAAATGTACTAATACAGATGTTAAAATTTACACAAGAGGCAATTATTCCTATGCTTGTTTTATATATGAGACCATCAAGGTTCAGAGAAGTTAAGGAACCTGCCTGCTGCCACACAGCTAGAAAGAATGAGGATCAGAGATTGAGGCAGGTTTATTGTTGTGCACTTCAAACCACACATCTCAGACTGGCCCTGCAGCTGTAGAAGGCAGGATGGATGCATATCTCTGAGCTCCCTGCTAAATGTGCTCCCAAAACACATCAGCCAGATTTCTCCAGAGAAATCCACCAGGAGATGAGTGAGGGGCTGGTTTTATGAAGTGTAAGGGATAATGTGGCACAGGGCTCTATCCTGGGGAGGCTGATCACCCCTCTGCTGAGAGCAAAAGCAGGAGCTGGGGTGGGGGAAAATGACTCAGTGATCTCCCTGGCAGAGTGGAAACTCCTCTGTGTACCTACAGGATCCTGCTGAGTAGGTCCCATGCAGAGCTCCCAAGGGCCCTGGTGCCCCATGGCACCCATGGCCTCTGTCCATAGGTCTAGAGCGGGAGACTGGGGTCTCTATATCCTTAGGGCACAAATCAGAACCAGGTTAGATGAGGTTCAAGGGGTAGGGGGTCCTCTGACCAGCAAGTCACAGAAGTGGGCAGAAGGCTCAGAATCCAGCTTTCTATTTGGTCATATGCCAGGCAAGACTGGCTGGCATGAAGGAGGTCAGCCTGGTGGGGGCCCTTGGGCAGGGCAGAGGTGCCCAGAGCTCAGAGATGGCCAGGTCCCCAGGGCTGGGCACAGCAGCCTTGGATGGTCAGGATGGCAGGTGCAGCACCCCACCCCCGATGAGACCTCCAACCCAGCCTGCATGGGCCCTGCTGCCCAGCGTGGCAGGGGGGCCAGGAGGGAATTGCCCAGCCCCAGCATGAGTCACCATGGTCGGGCTGATTCACTAATCTGGGGGAGGTAAGGCCGAACTGTCCACTGTCTGGATTCTCTAGCCAAGGTCACCGTCCTGGCTGAGTCTGTGGTGGGCCCTGCCCAGCCGTTTCTAGCCAGTAATGACCTCATCTTACCACCCGACTTGGCTGGTTGTCACACCCATTTACAGATGGGGAAGCTGAGGCTGAGAGGTCCATATAGGGCAATGCTGGAGACAAGCAGGGGAAGGCCTGGCCAAGCCACGTGTCTTTTTTTTTTTTTTTTTTTTTGAGACAGGGTCTCGCTTTGTAGTTCAGGCTGGCCCTGAGCTCACCATATAGCCCAGGCAAGCCTCAAACTCAGCAATCTTCATGTCTCTGCCTCCTGAGTGCTGGGATTATAGGTGGGAGCCACCACACCCAGCATTGTGGTGTATGGTACTGATTGCTGGTGGGCATGAGTCACCATGCCCGGTATTTTTTATGTGGTTACCAGGGATTGAACCAGGGACCTTGTGCTTGCCAGGAAGGTGCCAAAAACAATGAGCTAAATCCTGGGCCCAAGCCACTATGTCCTGAGTGGCCAGCAGAGGGGGAGCCCACAGGCACTTGGGCCCAATGTGACCCCAGCAGAGCATCTGTCCTCTTAGTCCCTTGGGCAGAGCCTGAGTCCAGGAGATGAATTCTGGGGAGCTGACACCCAGCTGCAAGGTATTCAAGGGGCTCACAGCCTCGGGGCTGAGAGAACAGGTGGGTTCCTGAGAGTTCCTGAAGGAATAAAGGCAGAGCAGCCACTGGTCAGCCAGAAGCAAAGGCCAGAGTAGCAGGGAGCCAGCCACATGCCCAGGCTGAGTACTGGTCTCCTGATCTCACCTGCAGAGATCAGACCAGTGGCCCCAGCTGGGCTGAGGGCCTATGCTGCACCCCTCTCTGATACCTCTGACCAAAGCTCTTCCCCTGAGAACCTTGGTATCCCTGTCTGTCCCTTCCATGAAAAAAAAACATGATCTCCTGCCCGGTCTGCAGGATGGACATGGGCTGGAGCAGGCCTGAGGAGCCAAAGTTCTACGGGAGAAAGTTCCCATCTATGATGCAGACAATGCCCCTGAACTTTACATTTAAGAATGGCTAAAATAATACACTTTGTGTTATGTGCATTTTTCCACAAGAAAAGAAGAAAAGAAAAGCCCTACCGAGGAAGATTTCAGACCAAGGGCTTCGGGCCAGGGAGTATTCTTCACTGCACGTTTATTAGCTCATGCACACCAGGAGTGGCCAGGGGCAGCACACAGCCAGAGGCCACGGGCGCAGGCGGGACAGGCAGGGCAGGGGCTGGTCACCAGCAGGGTGGCCTCCTTGGCCACAGTAGGGAAAAGGTGGGATGGCCCTTGGGTTCTCAGGCTCTGTGCCATCACCAGAGAAGAGATATCTAGGTGATAGTTATATGGAAGGTCTGGAGTGAGGCCAAGACAGGCTTCCCTTACATTTTCCCTCACATCCAGGCAATGCAGACCAGGTAAGTAACATATGGTCTTCCTGGGCTGGGGCTTCAGTTGATAGAGATGTATTTGTGGGGAACCACTCAGAAAGGACCCTGATTCCTACACTTTATCAAGAATGCTCAAAAAGCCCAGTGCTCCCTCAAGGTCCCCAAGAGGACACTTGGCAGAGAAGCAGCCAGACACTGTCTGGTTCCCCTGACTCCCAGAGGAGCCCCAGTGCAGCATTCACTGGACTTTGGAAAGTCCCAAACCTAGTGGTTCCCGGCCCGATCCAGTGAGGGCACTTGGACTTGCTAACTGCCCCAAGTGCCAGGCAGTGTGCAGCCCACTGAGGGGTGGTCTTTCCAATCTGGCCAGGGATAGCTTCTCAAACCTTCCAGGCTTGTGTGGGTCCATAGCCCAGGTCACCATGTCAGAGGCCAGGGATCCAACCAGTGTTCCCTGGGAGCCTTGTGGGAGGAGCGTAGGGGGAAGGCCTAGGCCCTCCTTCCACACTCTCATCTCTGCCTCCAGCCTGAGTGTGCCTTTAGGGACCCCTTCTGATGAGATCTGTCCCACAGTGGATCCAGGCCTAGATAATATGACACCAAAGGTCCCCTGCAGATTTGAAGGGGCTGGAGTGGGAGGTGGGGCATTGTAGAGGGAAGCCAGCCTATCACCTTCTTAGTCTTGGGACATCTTCTGTTTTCTTGCCCTTTGTTTTCAAAATATACAAGTTGATTACTTATTCCACAGAGTCCATAAGGAAGAGAGGCCATGCTGGGCTGCCACCCCCACCAGCTACCTCGTGAAGCCCCAGCCCAGAGACATGGTGAGCCGTGGAAGGCTCACACAGTGAGGGAGATGAAGCTGTTATAGCGCTGGATGTTTCTCTTGAGGATCTCGGAGCAGGGCCCCAGGACACGCTCAAAGCGTGGCCTGTCCAGCTTGACACACTTGAGGGGTCCCCGGGCCACCACAGTGGCTGCCCGAGGTCGGTTCAGCAGCAGCGCAATCTCCCCTGGGGACAAAGAGAGCATGGTCAGGGGCTCTGGGGGATCTGGGTTTCTTAGAAACCACTTTCCTCAGGGCCAATACCAGCAAGAGCACCAGGCAAGTTGAAATTCAAATACTATACACAAAAAGTTTTAGTGTTATGTCCAGTCAAATATTTGATATATACTTATATATATTATCAAAGCACTCATAGTTATCTGAAATTCAAATCCCACTAGGCATTGTCCTGCTACCATAGAAGCAACAGGCACATGGTAAGCAGCCCAGATGTGCCCAGGCTACTGGAAAGCTGGCAATGAGTGACCCGTGTCCCTCCCTCCCCTGAGCCTTGCTCTCCCAAAGTTATGCCCCCTCAGCAGCCACAGGTGGGGCCAGCTGATCTTAGGGTCCCAGGCCCTGGACTTCCATGTGAGGTTATATGGGCTGGGGCTTCTTGTCATAGTCACTCTGCAGCTCAGTGCAATCCCAGGGGCCCACCCCAAGGCTTCAGGGAGCCGCTATGCACCTGCCCATCCAGGACCCCAGAGAGAGAGGAACCCTAACTCACCAAAGTAGTCAGATGGCCCCAGTCGACCCACCTCCACGTACTCCTCATTGGGGGATCGGCGCTGGAGGACGGAGGCGGTGCCCTGTGGGAGGAGGGGAGTAGGCATCATACACGGAAGGCTTATGCTAAAGTAACTTGTGGGGGGGGTCACCCTTGGCTTTCTACTGTGCGACTCTAATACCTCCATCCTCTTGTCCCCCACATCTCCTCCGGGACACTGGCCATGGGTCTGAGCACCACGAGGTCTGAGCGCCTACCCAGAGACCAGGCCAGGCCTGTTTCCATGGAGACACATGACAGCTCTTCCCCTCCAAGCAATAGTCCTAAGGCACCCTGTGTGCTTGCCCTTCTCAGCCTGAAGTGGCTAGGGAGTCCCAGGATGGTCCCCAAGGTCAGTGCTTAGTCACTTCCACTTGAAGTTGACCTTGGATGGAAGCTCAAGGACGGGGAGTTTCAGGCAGGGAGGACATGGTCTCAGTTACACACCTGCCAGCAAGGTGGCCCCTCCTCAATCCAGAGCAGGGGAGCGGGGTCTACAGACATTGCCAGCTCAATGATTAACGCAGAAGCTGTGGGCAGAATGCCACAGGCCTGATGGCACACAGCACACATCACAGGCTCAGGGAGAGCGGCGAGGGCATCAGGGCAGCCAAGTCTCCCAGACTCCATGTGCCCCTTGGCTGGGCTGGGAGCAAGGCCTGTCCTGGAATCTGGCCTGAGGTCTGGCCCCAGACTCTCCTGGCTGCTGGTCACTTTGGAAAGCCCTTTGTGACCAAAGACTTCTCTCCCCTGCGGCCCATAGCATTCTGGGAAAGGGTAAGAGGGGTTTGAAGCCAGCATGGTGACTCATGCCTACAATACCAGCGCCCTGGGAAGCTGAGGCCGGAGGCCTGCAAGTTTGCATCCAGTCTGGGTAACTTAGCGACTTAGGCAGATCCTGTCTCAAAATAAAAAGTTAAAGAAAGCTGAGGATATAGCTCAAAGCAAATGTCCCAGGAGCATCAAAAAGAAAGGACAAGTTTCCTATGCGGTCATATGGAACAGTGGCTTTTTAGCAGTGTGGCTAGCTCAGCAGGGGCTGCTTGGATCCCTCTCTGGGGCCCTCACAATCTGCCCCGTCTGGCCACATGCTCCACAGCTGGGAGACTGAGGCTCCTGCCCCAGGGCCACCTCTCCACACCTGGATGGTCCAGCTACTGGGGGCCTCACAGTGAGATGGTGTGAACAGCATTTCATTTCAAAGTGGGTTCTGCTTACCCCAGCTCACCCCACCCAGCTGGCTGGCTATGTCGCTTAATGAGTAACTCCCACCCTCCACGGTCTGGGAGAGACGGGTCAGGGCTCACCATGCCCACCGTGCCTAGAATCCCTAGGCACCCACTGGCAGCCTCAGTGAGCTCGACTCCCAACCTGGGCCCCTCTGGCCAGGGGCCACTAGGCTCTGGGCCTCTGCGTGTTTATGAATCCAGCTGATGGGTGGAGGGTGACATGTAAACATCACACTGCCCCGCAGGGCGCCCACTGTGAAGGCGGGAGGGGGGGGCACTTTCACCCCAGCCCCTGCACAGCTCTGTCTGCCCCGAGCATGCTGGCCCTGGCTGGCCAGGTGCTGGGCACAGAGTGCACTTCTGGAAGTGTGGGGGCAACCTCCTCCTACGTCCAGACCCCAGCAGATGGCCTGGATTTGAGCTTTCTGCTGCTGGAAGAACTGAACACCCTAAACTGTGGAGAGATTATTTGGGCTGGGAGAGCAGGCCCTGAGTACAAGGACACCTGGTCTTGAGGCCCCCGACTCTGACCTAGGTGTGCACCACATTCATCCTTCCTGTTTCATATGCAAGTCTGCACCTTTCACACCATTTTTAACACTTTTCTGAGTTACAGATTGTTTGCTAGGGACCAGAAAGTTCTGATGCATAGAATCACTTGGTAAAACAACAGTTGGGAACAGTGGTCAGATGCTCAGATGCTCAGATGCTTTTAGCCCCAGACACAGAAAGCCAAACTTGAGGCCATTAACCATTAAGAAGGGAAAGGAAAGACAAGCAGAAGGCTTTGGGGCTGGTCAATGCTGCAGCCAGGACTGTCCTCTCTCCTGAGCTGGGGCCTCAGCAGGGTGCTCAGCCCTCAGTCAGGCGCTTCATGGTAGCACAGAGACTTCCAGAGTTCCAGGAGTCACCACATGGCTTCCCTACACCATCAACAGGAAATAAAGCCCATTCTGTCTCCTCATTGCAAAAACTTCTGGGAGCTCCCAGCAATGTCCTCACTAGAGCAGGCCTTTTAGTCACCATGACCAGTTGCCAAGACAGGACATGGGACCAAAGTGTCTGGACTCACCCTCACCCTGATGGGGAGGACAGGTTCTGAGGAACAGGAAGAGGCAAGAGTGGACTTGGGCACAACACCACTGAGCCGGCTGTGCTGACTGTTCACCTTTGTGGTCACTATCCTGCCACTGATCACATGGCTGACGCAGCCCCAGCTGCCATAGGCTTGAGGCCAGGCCAGCTGGTCCTTGACACACCAAACTCAGCACCAGCTCCATCCATCGCAGTCCTTCCCAGCGCCCCCTGCAGGATGCACTGCTCACCTACGCTGTCCTCACACCTGCACTGCCCATCAGGTGGCCTGGCTTCCCCTCCCATCACTCAGCCGCAGGAACATGGGGCTCCTGGCAGGGTCTGAGCACTGGGTGCTGCCACCTTTCAACACTCTGTGGCTTTTGTGGGGCTCCCAGCCAGCCTCTCATGAGGATGTTCGCCTTACAGAGTGGCGCTGACCCCTACTCCACAACTATGTCGGGCTAGATTGCCAACAATACACACAGGTCTCCAAGGAAGGGTCTTCCTGCCCTTAGAGTTTGTGTCTTGCATAGTCACTGTTGATATGCCCTGGGTGGCCACATGGCATGGCAAGGGGCACAGGAACTGTGGGGCCACATCCAGCAGGCAGGAGATGACCTCCCAGCCTCCTCTGGCCTTCTGCAACTGGGCTACACCTTCAGCTCTTGGGGCATGTGGCATCTGCCAGAGGAGCTGCCCTGGTCCATGCAAACCCTCAGCCTCATGTGAACTGATAGCAGCCACATCGGCAGCCCCTTGGCCTCCAGAGTGACCCCCACACCCAGCTGCACCTTCTACCACCCCATGTGGTCTGGGACGGTCATAGAACCTCCCCAGCAAGGTACGTGAGTAGGGATAAAGTGTCCTCATACTGAGTTCTTGGCCAAGGAAACAGTAAGGAATACCACTAGCCATTCCTGGAGCCCTGCCCCTCCTGCAGTTGGCAGCGCGGCTGCCCTGGGCAGACCTGACTTTAATGGCAGCTGAAGCCAGCAGAGTCAGTCTAGGACAGGACATCCACTGTGTGTGTAAGATACTGCCACTCCTGGCTGTCCATGATGGGTGTGGGGTTATAAACAACCTTATTTCCTCGCAACTATTTTGATTTTTAAAACTTCTCTACATTAAAAACTAAACATGATTTTTGTAAGAGGAACTGATAAGGTC